>VZRR01011337.1:265582-316415 GCA_013398015.1 Oreocharis arfaki | reverse complement strand
AGCCTGATGCTTCATACCCCAAGTTTTATATTGGAGTGACTTCATTTAGGTTGAGGGTTGATAGCTGGCTGTCTTCAAAGTGGCTTAAACAGATAAGCATAAATACCATCAGCTTCCCAAAGCAGTAAATTGCTATAGATACAACAGATGACCTCAGAAATCAGAAGGCTCTAGACATAGACTTGCTATAGGCTGAATTAGCTCTTTGAAGGAAGAAATACAAATTCCTAATAAATGTTCCACAAGGGTTTGTCTATAAGGTGCACAGGCCTGTGTTTTGACTATCCTAAGGTCTTGAAGTAGCCCTTGCTGCTTTAACATAGGACCTGTGACTGAACTGAGCACTATGAACACTGAGTTACCAGTCTCTTGAGCAAAATTTTGTTCTCCTGATGTACAGTAATTGCAGACCAGAGGCAAACATGAATTTGTGGTTTTTAGTTTAATCACTTTACACTCTTTGTGGGGATTTTTTGTCCTAAAGCACCCAGACATCCACATGGTGCCGCAGTCAGACAACCACATTTATAAAAATATCATATGGATTACATTAGTGGCTCAGAATCATTCATTTTGCTAGTTGCTATTCACATTTTCAGATGTAGTCCTTTTGATCCTCACTTTGCAAATGATATCTCAAAAATTTCATATTGGATTGTACTTTGTGTTCCTCAGTTGTACACATGACTGACATGTAATTTAACAAACTAACATGTATCTGAATTAAACCAAAGGCTTTAACCATTGATACTGAAATCAGCCAGATAGAAAGTTTCTAACACAGTGTTGAGTATTAGAAATCAGGCATTCTTTATTGTAGTGTGCTGGTCACTCAGAGGATCTTTCTTCGAATCGAGAGCCCCAAGCATCAGATAAATAGAATTTTTATCATACACACTGACTACACATTCATCAGCTATCCCTGATTACCTGATGTACATGTATTACTTTATTTTACATAGTTGTTACCTTAAGGGAAGTCCTTATGGGGTTCTTCGGGGTCTGCCTTCAACGGCCAGTGCCCTTTCTAGGGGGTTGCTCATTGATACCTGATTGTGAGTAACTGAAATGTTGCTCTGTACTTCTTCTTTGTCAGCCTAGCAGAGCTGGCATCCTGCTTGCCATTTTCATGACTCATGTTTGCCTAAGAGCCATCCTTTATCTACTTCTCCAAGGCTGTGCTGTTCTGTTCTACCTGTCCTTTCCAGGGTAAAATGCTGTTCTGTTCCACTGCTCTTATCACTGTGAACTTGCATTTCAGTTCAAAGTTCTGGCTCAGCTGGTTCAAATACTTCACATGGTGTGTCAGCATGTGTGTTTAGACATGACTAGCAAAAGATGTCTATGATGCAAGAAAATGCAGTGAAAATGTTTATGACATGACAGAAAGAAATAGAACTACAGAGAAAGGCTGTTTACACCATATACTTCAGTATCCAGTAATGTACCAAAAATATATTTTTTTTATCTAAGGCTTTCCAAAGGTTTGTGAAAATTATTTTTAATTTTATTTGATTTTTACTCAACTTACTGGTTAGGGTTTTCTGGAAGATTTTGGACAAAAAAACCCTCACAGAACTTATCTTATATCTCATCACTTATCCAAAAGCAGAATGTTTTTCTTTTGCCTTCAGCCTGAGACTGATCTGCAGTATCCTGGAAGTGTGGGTGAAGGCCTCCATTGATGACAGTAGACTTTAGATGCAACTCTTTGGCAGCTGGAAAACAATTGCTCCGTTATGCAAGCTTCATACAAAACTTAACATTTAAAATGCAGAACCCCTGTGCATAAACACAAATTGCTTCTGCGAACAGGGAGAATATATTATGAAATTCTTGGGGTGTGAGGTATCTCCTAAAATATCTGGCAACATGTCTAGGCCCAAATGGTAGCATTAACCTATTCAGGACAGGAACTACTAGGTTTACAAGTCAGGCATGTTGTGGCTTTAAATTTGTCTGTGTTTTATGCCTGTTTTGAGGTGGCTTTGAATCTGTTTTTAATCTAACTCAATTAAAGTATTTTCTGAACGTTTTTATTTTGGCTCAAGAATATCTTAATTTGATAAAATTCAAACCTCTACCCAATCAAGAAAAATTCCCAAGCATTTTAAACTTGAAAAACCACTGTGAAATGGACACCTAAGTAATTTTCATGGGGACTAATTAGTGCAAAATCAGTTACATGAAGAGAAGGCTCAATAGCAAATTAACTTTCATCCCTTTATAATACTAAGTAATATTAGTTCTAAAGCTCTGTTTTTGTTTTCAATTCTCATTCAGGTTATCTGTTGTCTCATCCTTCGAGACAACTTTGAAACGTGGTAACAACAAAGGTTTTTCATTAACAAAAAAAGCAATTTCTCTAAGATCCAGAAAGGTGAGTTTTTTTAAAGAAAAAAGTTAAACTGTATTCAACACTTGATGAGTCTTCTCGTGTGCTCTATGTTTATTATCATTGAAGTATTTGCCAAAATCACCAAAATAAATCAATTCTTTAAACATTTAAACACCACTGTAGAAACCAAACCTTTTTTTATTCATATACAAGTAAATGTATAAGAGTAAAGGAAAATACCAGTCTGAAGTAATTATGCAGGTATTTGATTTTCTATTTTGAACCAGAAAAGTCAGAAAAAAAGCAATGTACCAATTGAAGTTTATTCCCTCCTCTTGCTCATCTCAGGAGGCATGTGTGAAACAATAGCATTGGGATATACAAAAGATTCTGTGTAACTTTGTGGTATTTTTAGACCTAGAGTAAAATCAAGCCAAATTTCAGAGTGAAAAAGGGGTACAGTTAGAATGCAAACTATCTCAATTGCTTTTTACTTTTTTCTCCAGTGTGATATGAGATCTAATAGCAGCACTGATTTGAATTTGCAAACGGCATAAAAAACAATCCTGTAAACATGGTATTAAAAACTAGCAAATCTACTTGACCGTTTTGATTGTCTTCATGTAAAAGGCCGTTTCTATGCATTGACCTCATATGGAATGTAGTTTGACACCTAATTCATTATTTCTTTGACGTGTCTGACCAGACTAAGATTAGTGAATCATTCAAAACAGAATCCACAGCCAAAATTTTGCCTGACTTGGCACCAAAATACCAGGGTTTTTTATGCTTTGAGTTGTCAAGGGCATTTTGAGTTTCTGTTCCAAATGACATTAAGATGTGACATTTTTTACTGTGTATATTGTTAAATTGTATATTTTCATTTTGGTGTATTAATAAGCACAGCATGCTTGATATCCTAAAAAATCTTGGATTTAGGTGTTACCTAGAATGGTATTCAGCAAAGGCTCTTGTTTCAAGAAATAATTAGTACATGAATTGCCAGATACTTAGGTTAACATGGTACCATCAGCTATGTCTTGTTGAATTTAGTAGATATATTACTACAACTTTAACTATTATTGTGCATTTAATTCTTTCAAAATGAAAATCAGCTATTCACAAAATATATGTTCGTAACCTGTGACCTGTCAGAAAGGCCAAGGCCAGCTCCAAGGAGCCACACTGGAGGTCACAGACCAGCCCAGCATGGTGGGTAACAGGTTCATGGAACAAATTCATGCATTACTCTGGAGGGACTGAGCTGGATGAAGACCATATGGAGGACCGTGCAGTGCTAGTTGCCTTGGCTGAATTTACCCTTACTTCCTCACCTGTTGCTTCATGGTTGCTTGAGGTCAACGACGCACTCTTGACAGGAAAATTGATGAGACCTCAACTGAAAAACAAATTTTTACAGACATAAATTTCCAGTGGTTTTCACTGTAGAAACTTCTTTTGGTTTAGTTTCAAATATTTGGTGGTCTACTATGAAGTAGTTATTACAATGAGAAGAGCTTTGGAGCAACCATCCACTACTGATTATCTATGCAGAACACAACTTCAAAAGTTAATTCCTTCTAATTGTCATAGGAGTGACTGGAAGTGGAATGCAAGGCCAACGTAACACAGTAGAAATCCTTGATTTTACTGAAAGGCCAAAATACCAGCTGCTGACAGGTCAGAATTCCGAGATTATTTGTGGGGTTCTTTCAAAAATTCTCTGAATACTTAAGATGGATATATACATGTGACATTGTCAATGGCAATGACCCATCCTAAAGTTACATTTCTTTCACTCATTATTTTTCTAGGTTTACTGTTTATTTATTGTTTAGTCAAAAATGAGATATTTGTGAAGATTTAGCAACACAATAGAACACGAAGCAGTATCAGTAGTTACATGGAAAAGATAGTCAATGCATAATGAACTCAGAATTATTGATATATTGACTAAGAATGTGATTTCAAATCATCTGTTAAACCAACTCAAAGTAGCAGAATAAGCGTATGTAATTCCTCTTTAACCCTGTATGGACGTAGTTCAATTGAGTAAAAACTCAGTCCAAGACATAATTTTACATATCTAAGTCAACAGGCTTACTTGCAATAGAAAAAGGAATGAACAACTCATATTTATACATCATTCATTAGTTCTCATAGTATCAAGAGAATCTCCATTCTCTCAGTAGTTAGAGACAGTAATTTCCAATTTTTGGCATAGTGGGCCACTAAAATGAGGCTCTGATCAAAACCTGCTGTCCTCTCGATGTGCTTTCTACGTGTAGATAGTTTTCCCTGTTCCAGCCAGGACAGGGTTAATTTTTGCAGTAGCCAGGAGAGATAGTTGTTCTACACCACCTCACATCATCGCTGGGGTTGGGGGGTAGTGAGTCTTTTCTGGCTGGGAACCGTAATGCCAGGCTCCATTGCGTGGGAATCTTTTGCCGCTTCCTTGTATCTTCTGTCATTAGCATTGCTGCCGATACTGTTTGTTACCCTATCTAATGTTTCCAGTAAATTTTTCTTGTCTTGACACATTATGTTTACCTTTTGTGCCTCCAATTCTTTCCAGCATGCTGCATGGCAGAGGGGGTGGAAGAGTGAGTCAGCAGCACATGCTTTGGAGTGTTTCAATGGGAGCACTAAACTTGGGAATGTCAGTCCTGAACCAAAATAATTAACAACTCCCAAAGTTGATTTGTCATTATATACAAAAATGAAGCTAGACTTGCTGCACACATACATGAACATTCTGTGGACTGTCAGTTCGATTGTGTCCTTCTTACACAGATAAGCTACCCTCCTGCCCCCTTCCTCCAATTTTGTTGCTTATTGTCTTTCTAGTGTTTTCAGCATATTAACTGAACGCCATTATACTCACTTTACAGTCAGATGTTGTTACACCATGCCTGTAAAAAGTAATTGCACCACATAATTCCTTAACGGACTTACAATATGAAGTCGGGAAAAAGTTTATGAATATCTGCTGGTGCAGGATGTACAAGAGCACATTTTCTATGTGTGTGAAATTCTTTCTGGGTAAAGATTCCTACTGACATGCATGGATAATTGTGTACACAAACATTCTTTCCACGTATTGTGCATAATGGGTGTTTTTATGCAGTCATGCATATTTGTAGGTAACTGTGTGTACATTCCCTGGTGTGGGTTGGCCTTGGTCAGATATACAAGGGATAATTAGTCAAAAGGAGTTTTGATCTGTACTCTGCTCTCAGATGAAGTTGTAGATAAAGGTGCTAATTTCAGTATATTTTTAAATATGGTGTTTTAGTAATGTATGCCTACTATATCATGGGTTATTCTGTGAGACTCTCAAATGGAGCTCAGCACTGCTGATTGGAAGGACGGATTTCTGGTTTTGGCTTGCGGGTGGAGAAACATAATTTGTTTTACAGAAAGTTCTCAGTGTTTAGCTAAAACATGCCCTGCATTAACTTACTGTTGAGCTATGTTATAGAGACTATTGACAGTGTGGAAAGGTTAAATTAATTACTATTTATCTACTTGTTTGGCAAACACATTTTAAAAAATACTATATTTTATGTTTCAGTTTTATATTTTAAAAAATTACCTGGTTATATGTAATTCTCCATCATTGCTAATATGCTGTATTTGTTCGAACATGGTTAAGAATTTTTAAGCTCATTATTTGATGTAGGTACAGTGATTGAAAACTCCCAAAAAATTAGTTTAAGCAAATATCTCTAATATTTGTTTAAAATTAGTTTTTCTTCATAGATGTTCTTCCCAAAAAAATTGTTCTCTCTAACTTTTAAAAAACCCTCACGAATCAAGAGGGTATAAGCACAGTAGAAGGTTAGTTTTAATTTTAGCTGATATTTACAGAATATTTTCGGATATATTCAGCTCTGTAGGAAAGTTTGTATTCTAAAAATAGTTGTAGACATGTTTAGACTATTATTTTATCTGCATTACTCCTCCTATCACAGATAGAATTATATCTTGGCAGTGTTGCCTACGGTATCACAGCTCAGGTGATAAAAAGAGAAAAGGAAAGTAAAATCAGGTGGGAGAAAGATATTTAAGCTGTCACCAGGACTTCATACAGGAACCATATTCAACGCTTCTAAGGAGGATCCCTTTCACAGATGCTGAAGGCATAACAAACAATTTGCAGGGCTTTTCTGAGGATTGGTTATCTCTGGCATGAGGCACTTGATTCCTCTAAAAACTAGAAACTGGCTTCCTCGTCTGAGTCTGAGAAGAGGTAAAACCTGATGCGAGATCTGTTGTCTTCCTTGAGGATCAAGAAATGTATAAAAGTTTTAGAAGCGATGGCAACAGCTTTATCTCGTTTTTGTACCTATGGTTTGTGAACCTAAAGGCAAGGCTTGGCAGACATAAGCACATCCTTTACATAATATTGTTTTGTGGAATTTACTCTTCTGCCCACTAACACACAAACCAAATGTCTTCATGTTTTCCTGTGAGTATGAGTGCCCATCTATTTGTAACTGGCTTAGATTTGAACAAGTTACCAAAGGGTGCATTACAATCCAGATGACCTGTAGCCATTTAAGCCTATGTTGTTTGCTTATTGCAAATATAAAGTGGGATAAATGGAGATAGTTTAGCCTGTTTTCACTGAGAAAAAATGTTGCCAGTTGATCTACACAGAGAAGTGGGAGATCGACCATACAGATTCACACACCTGTTTGGATTTCTTACATTATATACAGGCATATACAGAAATGTACACATACCTGAAGTAAACAAACAACAAAAACATTGTTAAATGTTTTCTCTCACTCCTTGCTCTTGGTAAGATTATTCTATCTTTTATTAGTCATGTATACTCTTATTAGTATTGCTTATTAGTTATGTGAGCGCTGACTCTACAGACCGAAAACAATAATATCTTTTAACACACATAGATTATGATATCAACTACACCAGTGAAGCTAATGAGTTAACTCTACATGTGCTTCAGTTCTACTGGAATCAAAATTATATGCTGAGTGCCATAATCAATTTGTATTTAACTAGTGTATGCAAATTAATGTAAGCAGTATCGAAAAATTGGCAGATGAGTTTGGGGTTGAGGCAACAAATTCTATGGGTTGTTTAAAATACTATTTCGGTCTACAATGAAAGGATCCTATGGAAAGAAACTTCTTCTCAGGGAATTCCACAATATTTTCTATTATCTCATGGTTACAAATTCACAGTTGTGCCAGCTTCTCAGCCACAGCAGTTTAGAAAGAGGCTGGCGAGTGTGAAAAGACTCATGGTCTGTATTAGCATACAGTGCAGCTAGATCTTAATGACATAAATCTACACAGTAACTAAGCTGAAAGTAAGAGAAACTTCCTTACTTTCACTCTTTTGGGTTTCAGAAGACAGCTACTGTTCTGCATACATCAGCACTGCACAGTTGGCTAATATATGGACATCATTAGTCCAAAAAAATTGCATCATTTGAAAATAAATCTAAAGAAATCAATTCAAATGCCTGTAGGACTGAAAACATGGCTTTTAGAAACTGAAATAACAGAAAAATCAAGATAATAAAGCTACGAAAAGTATTTTAGTATCACCAAACTCTCTTAAAAAAAGGCTATTCAGACCAGACATTTGAGGTGTAAGGAGATGGGACAAGAATTATGTGAAAGAGAGAGAGGATGGGAATGGATGCATTGTTTGGTGTAGTCTGTTTGCTGAAGTGTCTAAACGATTTTATTTTTTCGAATTTAATGTGAGGAAATTTCATCAAGGCTCGTTTGAACTCCAGCTATGTTCAGGATCCCTCTCCTTTGCTTTTTCTCAGGGTTGCACTGTGATCTGCGTTCCCCCGTGGCTCAGTTTTTGCTTGCTTTCTACAGGCTTCTATAGAATATTTACTGGGATATTTTAAAAATTTTTGTTTCCGTTTTTGTTTGTTTCTTGTTTTATTCTGGGGTTTGTTTGTTTGTTTGTTTTTAATCATGTACAGAGACTTAACAATTCTCTCAAATCTCCCTTTGTAAATTGAGAAACCTTTCAGTCAACACAATTTATCTGTGCTCAGGCTCAGCTTTTCATTTAGCGTTTTTCCATTATCACTAAACAAGCACATCCACACATATAGCCTGCTTGGATTCACCTGTCATTCCTAGAAAATTTCCTGTAGGAGCAGGACTTATCCATCCTCCACATGAACTGAGACTTTTCCAATGAGTTGCAGTATGGTGAAAATTCTACAATTTTTAAAGAAAAAAAATCATCATAGGATTATCAAACACTGGAAAAGCCTTCTAGAGAGAATATGAAATATTGGTGCTTTGGGATACTAAGATGTTGATTAGACAAAACCCTGGGAAATCTGCTCTACATTTCTCCTGCTCTGAGCAGGAGATTGGGCTGGAAACCTCCAAGGCTTCCCTTCAATCTACATAATGCCATTATTCTGAGGTTATAAACAACAGCTGGGCAAACCAGAAAAAACACCTCAAACCACGTCAGCAACCTCTAATATAAATGCATTCTGGGGTACAAATGAAAGCGACAGAAGTTATTTTTATGTGGGGTCAGTCTCTTCCCACCTAAGGAACATCCTGTGTAACTGAGGCAAAGCAATCCTGAGGGGCCATACCCCACTGTGAGGAAGTTACTGTACTGGCAATCTGCATGTTTCTCCACTCTCCAAATCCTACATGGGGAACAGCTATTCGAGGATTTTCCTTCTGTTTGGTGATCGTTGCTTTTGTTGTGGCCTTGCAATGCCACTCGCAGCTTAAAGACTCTAAGAGAATCTTCACAACATGTTCAATTCAATCAGGAGGCAGGACACTATGTATTTGGTTTATGATCCTGTAATCTTTTAATTCCCACTCCTTGTATCTGCCAGTCTTCTGTGTGTGCCAGTGAGGGGTGATAGCCAAGGGGTAGGCAATTGCTGTATTTGGCACTAAAGAACTCGTTCTCTCATGTTAACTATAGTGTCTGTCATAGGGGAGACCAGTACTGTGTCACTACAATTGAAAAGATCCATCTCAGCTCCGTAAGTGTCCCTCACGTAGATCACCACAATATTCAGTAGTTTTGGACCCAATGATACATCTAATGTGTTTTTCTGGCAGTGGGCAAGGAAAATGCTAGCATGAGGTTTTTTTAGACAGCAAAACTGCAAGTTTTGTTGCATATAGGGAAGCAAGGGCATATCTCCCATGCCTGTTTGTGCTGTTTTTGGCTAGTGTAGAGTTAACTTTCTTCACGGTACTAGCATGGGGCTAGGTTTTGGATTTATGCTGGACACAGGGTTGATAATACAGGCATGGTTGTTATTGCTGAGTAGTACCCACACAGAGCCAAGGCCTCTTCTGTGCCAGTACTGCTCTGCTGCTAAGGTAGAGGTGCATGGGAGCCTGGGAGGAGACACAACCAGAACAGGGGACCAAGGGATGTTCCAGACCATCTGCCGTCATGCTCAGTATATAAAGGCGGGGGGGGAAAAGGAGGGCGGCAGGTGGACATTTGGAGTGATGGTGTTTGTCTTCCCAAGTCACCATTATGCTGACCTGGAGGTGGCTGAATACCTGCCTGCCTGTGGGGAGCAGTGAATTAATTCTTTATTTTGGTTTGCTTGTGTGACTTTTACTTTCCCTATAAAATTGTCTTTATCTCAGCCCAAAGACTTCTCTGGCTTTTACTGGCTTCATCTTCTGATTCTCTCCCCAGTCCTGCTGGTGGGAGAGTGAGGGGGCGAGCAGCTATGTGGGGCTTGGTTGATGACTGGGGTTAAACCACAGCACTATTGCTATGTCTGTCTGAAATGAAAATCCTACCAAATGTGGATCAGAGCTGAGGTTTATATAGTACACGGGTTGTGAAAGTATTTATTTGCTGCATGTTAAATAAAGTGGTTGTTTTTCAAGTTTTACATCCTATGGCTGGACGAGAATATCTATTACAAAAGCACAGAAAAGACTTTTCAACGGATTCTTATAAATATTTGCACTTAACCAGCAAACAACGAATATTTTGTGTCAGGATTTGGAAATTTGAATAATAAAATTATAAGAAATGATCACATAAATCTAAATTATGGTTAACTAGAATTTGGAGCATTACTCAAGTGGAGAAAAAGGCTAGATTCATTGAATGAATTTTTTGCTTTGCATGATTTACTCTGCTGTGTCATTTGACATCTGTTTTGGAATAGGGCTATGTAAAATTTTTGAAGAGGAAAACACAAATACATCATTACTTTGACAAGATATAGCTGTGTCCTATTCCCCATATGCATATTACTTATAAGCTACAGAAGGAGAGTTCATTCTATATGGTTATGTCTGTGAGTTACTGTTGCCTAAAACCTCTGTTTTCTCTACATAATATATAAGTTTAATATGGCAGGTATATAAAATTTAGGTTTTTCAATAATTACTATGGCACACTTAGGGCTTTTTAGTAATTGACTTTATTATCTGTGGCTTAATAAACCCACATTAACCATTAAAGTACTTTGCAATTTCCTGTATTTTAGTTTCTACATTTTTTTTCTTTTTTTATGTATTTACTTTTTAATATCACAGGCATCTCCCATTTGGGGTTAATCCTTTTCCACTGGGATCCCATACTACATGTCTGCTTAAACAAACACGTGTGAGTTTTCACATTATATATCTACACTTTTTAATGAAATTAATATTCCTGTGAAACTTAGGAATTTTTTAATGCTGTTGTTCTTTATTAAAAAAGCCTTCTGTGTGCAAGCCATATAGAGGGGAGATGGACCAGTAAAATGCTTTTTGGCATTTTGCACATCAGCAGTTAACCAGCGTCAGTTTGATTTTTTTCCTCCACATGTTGAAACACAGCTCAGAGCATTAAAGTCATTCTCCAGTGATTGGGACAAAAGTAGGTTAGTAGAGTGGGTTGCTAGGAAACCAGTGTCAGTGTCATCTATGACCTTGCAGAGCATAAAGAGACCATATAGATTTATTGAGCTCTGTGGCACATTGTCCAAGTCCTCTGCTTGGCTGTCTTACTCTATTTCCATCTGCCATCAATGCTGCTGTGCTCCCTCACACATGGACACATGCCCTCCTCCCCAAAAGCAGCCATGTAAAAGGAGAAGCACCTCTGCTTTTTGAGACTTCCTAAAGCATCATTGTAATTATTCTGTTGCATTAAACTACAGCATAGTCTCTTAGCTAACTAGACAGAGAAAACAGCATAAGGAAAACTGCAATCTTTTAATGTCTGGTTTCATTATTCCGTGGCTGTGAGAAATATTAGCTCTGCTGGAAGCAGAATCATTAAAAATGTATAAACATTGCAAAATAATTTTGCTGTCACGTTCAAAACATTTTTTTAAAGTTGCATTCACAGTTTTCACAGCTGAGGTGACTTAAGGTTAAACAACCACATATTGTAGGGAGCTGTGGCACTCTTGTCATCTTCCCAATTCCTTTTTTAGAAACAGCTGAAGGTAGCAGGTAGGAAGCAAAACAAATGAAAATTTTATATTCACAGAAAGAATATTAAAAAAAATTCCTTTGAATATGCAAAATCTTACTGTTATAAAAATTTCTCTTCCTCTTAGGTAGTTTTAGGTGTTTACTATTTAATATTGATGTTAGTATTATAGAACTAGAAACGACATGTGGTGTGAGCCAGATAATGAAATCCTAGTCAGTTTATGTTAGCATTTTACTTTAGAGAAAAGGACCACATGTAAAAAATTCAATTAAAAAGGCTGATGTTCGGTGCCTGGACTATTGTGCCGTCCTTTCCATAGCTCATAATGGATATACGCTATTTTGTCATACAAAGTATAAAGTATTTGTGATAGCAAAAGTTATTTTTAGAAAGGGAAGGATCACTTTTCCTGTGCAACCGAACTGTCCATATTGCTTTCCTTTAACCTGTTAGGTCCCAAGTGAATGCTAGAGTGTGAGTAGGTTATTCTATGGATACCACTGAACTCTGGTTGTATCACAGCCGCTGAAAAGTGCATTCTGGCTTGAGAGGCCTTCTTGGCTTCTTGCGTTTAAAACCAGGGACCACTTTGTAGAGCAGTTCAACTGACCGTATCTGTCTTAGAGGTTCTCAGGCACCATGCTGAGTATTGGGGCACTAAAATTCTAGGTCACATGTGGCTCAGTGCTGCCAGTAGATATGGCTTCTTATCCAGCCCCAGTAAAAAGTAAGAAATTCAGTACTTCTTCGTTTATTATTATTCCCTCTAATGTTGTGAAACACAAAAGTAGGAGAAATGGTAGTAGATAAGGCAGCTCTATTTCTTCTGTAAGTAGTTATTGAATCTTTATGTGTGATGGGGCACAGAAATGAGATACACAAACATGTTTTCTAACATGGCCTGTCAGCAGATTTCAGGGTCTACTGTGCAATCCAGGCCCTAGCCCACCCCGATCATTCACCCAGTTCCTTAGATAGCTAGAAGAGCTCCTGTGACCATTTTAGACTCAAAATTCCACAGAATGTCTATATTTTTGCAGTTGGACATATCTGCAGGAACCTCTGCCATCGCAAGAGACAGAGGATGTGTCACTCCACATTTGATTCAGAAACCATGCCTCCTGCAATGGCAAACTCCCACTGATGTAGGCCATCAGCGTCAACTTGGCACACAACCTAATTATCATAGATACAGTCAGGCTCTCTGGTTCTGCCATGCTTTTGAGTCTGTCAGGTAATTAAACAAAGACTGCCCTAAGTTCTTCGTTCAATTTATACTGTTTAGATCATTTGGCTAATACGGATTCTCAGGTGTACAATTAGATAGAATTTAACTTTTTTCCTGCTATTTTTCGTAATCCATATTGAGCTATGTCCACAGGTGGCAGAATAACTGTATAGTTCCCTCAGCTTATAAGTGGATAAACACTGTCAGAGAGATTCAAAGCCTCTCAGCAGGATAGAAAAACATGTGTTTTGGAAGTTCCAGGCTTCATTTGGGAGAAAGGAAAAATACAGGAGGGAGGTTAATAACCTTAAGACAGAGACCTGAGTGAATAGAAACCTCTTATATCCCAAACTGCAGCCAGTTCAACTTGCTACGGCTCTGACAGAGGCCAAAGGGAGTGGCCACCCTTGTAGGGTGGTGTCCTACACAGCTAGCTGCTAACTCTGTGCCCTCAGTGATGGAATCTGATCAGGAGCATACCCATAAAATTGTCCTCTAAACTGACTTGGAAATAAGTTAATATTATTTTCAACTGATGGACAGAGAGAAGACTATGCCTCTCAAATCTCATTAGACAGGGAAGAAAAATTTTACATAGACAAAAAAAACCTAAGAAAAAACAGTGAAGTATAAATCTACACCACTGCCAAACTTTTACTTTCCCCCAGTTTTGAGTTCCCTCTCTACCTTAAATGAAACATTGAGCTTTAAAGTGAATACTATCTCAGGAAAAGAATTTCCTTGTCACAATATTGTTGTCTCCATGCAAAGCAAGAGACAGCACATAGTCTGAGTCTTTGTATAATTAGTGTCTGAAAAGCAAAGTTGTATTACTGCTGGTCTTCTTCAGAGCAATAAGACCTGGTGCTCCTGATTGTCTTTTAAAGCAACAATTAAAATAATAATCAGGAATTTCCCTTTTGCCTCATTTGGATTAAAGTTAATCTGAGGCTATGTCTATATTAATAAGAGAGTACCCAGAAATACCATCATCTATACTTAACTCCCGGATTAGTCAGTACTGTGCTTTGACTTCTGCCCACAAGCACTCCTTGCTGCTGCTGGATGTTGTTTTCAGTTTAAAGTACTGCAAGGGACACTACCATTAAGGAGTATGCATACAACTACAGGGTTGTAGAGGCTACAGGGACATAGGAATGGGGTGTCACACTGGGTATCAAGGATGCCATGGAAAACACATAGGAAGCATTAGAAATCTTCGTGCTGTTGTGGGCCTTGATTTTATTGGGACAGTGGAGGTGTTGTGGAAAGGTTCACATTACTAGGGTGCTTCAGTGGAGACACACAAGATTTTTGGGAAGGACCACGTAGGAAGATGTCAGTGTGGAGTCACCCTTTATGTGAAAGAACAGTTTTCTGGAGCTCTGTCTAGGCATTGACGATGAGCCAACTGAAACCTTATAGGTAAAGACTAAAAAGCAGACCAGTATGGGCAACATATACCATAGTGAGTATCTCTTGTGGGCTGCTTGACCAGGGAGAAGTGGTGGGTAACGCCTTCTAAAATTAGCTCCAAGTAACCTCACATTCACAGGACCTGATCCTCAAGGGGCACTTGATATCTGCTGCAAGAACAACACAGCAGTCCATAACCAATCCAGAAGTTTCCTGGTATCAAATTCCTAATCAGTGCTCAGCTGGACCTTGTTGGAGCCAAGTTGGAGAGGCATATGTCAGAGAGCCCTTTGTTTGTGGTGACCAGAAGATAGTGGAGCTCATAGTTACGAAAGGAGGGAAAAGGGAGAGTTGTTCTGCTGGAGGGTAGGAAGGCTCTGCAGAGGGATCTGGGCAGGCTGGATTGATGGGCCAAAGTCAGTGGTATGAGGTGGAAAAAAGGGAAGTTCTGGGTCCTGCCCTTGGACCACAATAACCTCATGCAGTGCTACAGGCTTGGGGATGGGTGTCTGGAAAGCAGCCCAGGGAAAAGGACCTGGAGGTGCTGGTCGACCACATCCTTTGCTTGCATCAGCAATAACACGGCCAGCAGGACTGGGGCAGTAATTTTCCTCCTGTGCTCATCACCAGTGAGGCTATACCTCGAGTCCTGTATCCAGATCTAGGCCTCTCACTATGAGAAAGTCATTGAGGTGCTGGAGTGTGTCTAGAGAAGGGCAACAGAGCAGGGGAAGGGTTTGGAGCACAAGTCTTATGACAAGAAGCTGAGTGACCTGCTGAGTAAGGGGAGGAGGCTCAAGGAGGTCTTTGTCACTCTCTCAGACTGCCTGAAAGGAGGTTATGGTGAAGTGGGGTCAGCCTCTTCTCTCAAGCAACAAGCAGCAGCATGAGAAGAAATAGCCACAGGTTGTACCAGAGGGGTTTGGATTGGATATTAGGAAAAGTTTCTTTATCAAAAGGGTTGGCAAGCATCAGAACAGGTTGCCCAGGGAAGGGGTTGAATCACCGTTCCTGTAGGTTTTAAAATATGTGTGGGTGTGTTGCTCAGGGCCGTGCCGTAGTGGTGGACTTGGCAGTGTAAAGTTAAAGGTTGGTCTTGATGACCTTTCGGATATTTTTCAGCAGGAAAATTCTATGATTCTGTAAGAAGAGAGCATACAGAACGTAGAAGGAAGTATAGGAACTCTGAGAGGATTACATAAATTCAGAGGTATACATAGCATGCAAACATTATGATGTGATTAGGAAAGGCAAAGCAACTCAGTGCTTTTGCCTCAGTGTGATGGCAAAAGCAACGAGAAAGGCATATATGTCATATAAGTGTATGTAGTAAAAAGGAGAGTAGACAAAATATGTACCCACTGCTGAATGGGTCAGGGGCATTGTTCATGCAGAACATGGCAAAGGGTGAGATCCTAAATGTCTCCTTTGCCTTATTAGAATGATCAGTCTTCAAGAACTGAAGGTACTTGAAGCTGGAGAGGACTGTGTGTGTGCGGGAAGTCTGGACCACAGAAGACTTCCTCTTGATAGAAGAGGATCAGGCCAGAGACTGTTTAGGTGAACAGGGCGTATATAAACCCATGGACACTGATGTGATGCACCTGAGTGTTGAGAGAGCTAGCAGATGTCATTTCAAGGACACTTTTGGCAATCTTTCAATGATCATGGCAATTACAAGTGACATCTGAGGACTGGAGGAAAGAAAATGTCATTTCTGTCTTCAAAAAGCTCCAGAAGGAGCACCCTATAAACTGGTCTGGCACACCTTAGTTCTCTGTGGATATGATAGAACAGCTAAATTTGGAAAACATTTCCAGAGTTATGAAAGACATAAGGCTAATCAGGAGTAGTCAGCATGGATTCATAAAGGGAAAGTCATACTTCACCAGCCTGGTAACATTCTACAATGACTGGCTCGGTGAGAGCAGCTGACATTGCCCGCCATGGCTTCAGCAAGGATTTTGCCACTGTCTCCTAGTACACCACTGTAGAGAAGCTAACAAAGAATGTGTGGAATGAGCAGACAGTGAGATGGATTGAAAATCAGGTGAATGGCCAATATTAGGTCCACTGACAGTCTAGACAAGGGGGCAGAGTGTAGCCTAAGCATGTTTGCTGCTAAGATAAAACTGAGAGGTGCACCTGATGCACCAGAGGGTCGTGCTGCCATCCAGAGAAACCTCAGCATGCCAGAAAAACGGTTTAATAGGAACCTCATGAGGTTCAGAAAACTGAAGTAAGAAGTTCTTACCTGAAGAAGACTGACCCCATGCACCAACATATGCTGAAGACCAACTGGCTGGAAAGCAGTTTCACAGCAAAGGCACTTGGGATCCTGGTGGATGTCAAGCCAAGCATGAACCAGTAATGTGTCCTTGTTGAAACGAAAAGGCCAAAAATATCCTGGGCTGCATGGCCAGGATGTTGCCAGCTGGTCAAGGATGGTGATCCCTCACCTCTCCTCAGTACTAGTGATGTCACACCTGGAGTCTTTAGGCCAGTTCTGGGCTCTCCAGTACAAAATAGATACAGACATACTAAAGATAGTGCAGTGAAGGACCAGGATGGTGTTATGAACCAGTTTAAACATAGAAGAGCAAGGAAAATTAAGGCTCTGTGGATAAAATGGATCAAACCCGGAAAGGTTCGAAATATACCCCAAAACTTGTTTAAAACCAGACAAGGTTAGATGTTGGTGCCAAAAAAAAGGGACACATTTTGTTTAACAGTAAAAGAGGCAAAGAGAAAGAAAGAGAAAAGAAGGTGTGAGGGTCTGTGTGAGCCTGGCAGCTGATAGCCATGGGGTTGTGGTCTCCACTCGAAGGTGCTAAGCTTGATCCATTGGTGGATGTATTCTTTCTCCAGCCCAGACCTGAGTCACTTTGTCTTATCTCCATCAACAGACAAGTAGGGCCTTAGGGCTCTGTTGAGGGTGTGGTGGTCTTCAGCTTCTATTATACAGTTTTGCTATGGTAGGCAAAACTTTCATGAAAATGTTTAAGCTGTAAACTATAACATTTCAGTCTCTTACCCCTGGAGATATTAAAGAACTTGAGCATCAAATGATATGAGGAAAGGCTGTGAGACCTGTTTTTGTTCAGCCTTGAGTGAGAAGGCTTGGGAGAATTCTTCTCATGTGTATGAATATCTGAAGGAAGGGAACACAGAGGATGAAGCCAGGCTCTACCTGGTGATGTCCAGTGACAGGATCAGGGTAAACGGGCACAAAGTGAAACATAAAAGATTCCCTCTGAATATCAAGGCACTTTTTCACAGTGAATGTGACCAAGTGCTGGAACTTGTTGCTCAGGGTTATTGTGAAGTCTCTATCTTTCAAAATGCCCAAAAGCTTCCCGGACATCTATTTTTGTAACTGGTGCCAGATGACACCGTTTGGACATGTGGTTTGGAAAAACGACTTCTAGAGATCCCTTTCAATCTTGCCCATCCTGTGACGCTGTTCCCAGACCCATTTCATTTGTTACACGTATGTATGGCTGATTTAACAGAAACTCAGATTCTAAGTCTTGCCAGCTGATTGAAACTTGCCATTTTTGTCTTGGAATCTTTATGCGGTGTAGTGAGTTTGAGACTCTGCTTCAAAGTACTCGGTTTTAGTATCCATCCATGCAAGTAGCAAGATTAGGATATGAATGAAAACCTTGCTAGCTGCTGTTATTAGTACTAAAAGAGTCTTAATGGTCCCTCTAGATCGGGCAACATCTGATGTCAACAAAGGCTGGGGGACGGACAGATCACGAGCATCCCTGCTGAAAAAGAGTTGGGGGTGATGTTGGATGAGAAGATGGACAAGAGCCGTCAATGGGCTCTTGCAGCCCCAAAAGCCAGCCCTATCCTGGCCTGCATCAAAAGCAGTGTGGCCAGAAGGTCGAGAGAGGTGATTCTGCCCCTCCACTTCTGTGAGACCCCACCCAGAGTGCTGCATCCAGCTCTTGGGTCCCTAGCACAGGAAGGATATTGACCTGTTGGATTAAGTCCAGAGAAGGGCCACCAAGATGGTTAGGTGGATGGAGCACACTTCCTATGAAGAAAGGAGGAGAGAGAAAGGAAGAGAGGGGTTTTTCAGCCTTTTTGTACCTAAAGGGGCCCTACAAGAGAGATGGAGAGGCACTCTTTACAAGGACATTTAGTGACAGGACAAGGGATAATGCCTTTAAACTGGAAGAGGGCGGGTTTAGACTAGGATGAAATTCTTTATTGTGAGACACCGGCAGAGATTGCGAAGAGAAGCAGGGGATGCCCCACCCCTGGAAATGTTGCAGGCCAGGTTACATGGGGCTCTGAGCAATCTAGTCTAGTGGAAGGTGTTCCTGCCCATGACAGCAGGTTGGAACTAGTGAATGATATTTAAGGTCTCTTCCAACACAAACCATTCCATGATTCTAGGCAGTGGGGTAACATATCAGCATGTATGATCTAACACTTCAACACTTACCGATTTTAGTTGCATGGGGTGTACACTGGCTTGAAACCTGTGATCCTCATTCAGGCAATAGATACATTTTGACAAAAAAAATCACAGGAAGAGAAAATATTGCATTTTTATTGGTAGACATAAGCTCACCTGAATGGTGAAGTTAGGCTGGATGTACAGGAGATTCTCAGGCTAACCCAGCAATGTCAGGTTCTCAAGTGCCTGCTCTCTCCAAGAGTTTGTTCAGCTGTCGCAGTGACACATCAGAGATGTCACCAGGCACATCAAACAGCACCTGCCCAGGAACCTTTCTTGAAGCCTTCATCAGCTAAATATAGCTCAAAATTCACACACTGGCCACCCCTGCAGCATATGGACAGAGTTTCGCAAAAGTGTAGCCAGAAATTGTCTGAGCAGTTGTATGTCAAAGGGAACTGGAGGATATGTCAGTTTTCATTTGGAAAGTGTTTCCTTTGCCTGTTTATTGTGGCAGAACCTACTTTCAGTGACCAAAGGAGCATAAAAATAAATAGTGGCACTTTTTTGGGCTGTAGAATGCTAAAAATTATTCTTTGGAATCATTAGACCAAAAGGTTTCAACCAAAGAATGTGTCTTGTCCTCCATTATTTTGTCTGAAAGAAATCTTAATTTCAACAAGGAAATAAATGGAAAATAGAAGCTAGAAGTTTAGTGAAATGTATATAACGGAAAATGTTCTTAAGAAGAACATCAGAGGAAAAAGGATAATTTTCAGTGTCTGAGTGACTGGGGGTGTTACTACAGGAAGCACTGCATTGCATTGCACTAGACACGGTGAGGCTGAGCCCTGTCCCTTTACAGATATCAGAATAGTGAGCCCTCCCAGCAGAGGATGGGTCTGTGAATTTCTCTGCTGCTGCCTTCCCATGGTACAATGCATAAACACAGCCCCATAAATAAAACCCAGCCAGTTCCAGCTTTTTGGCCCTCAGGATTCGTGCATGCATACGAACCCTTGCATCCATCAGTCACTCAAATGTTTCTGAAAGTATTACAGAAAGCTTTATTTTGGGGAAAAAGTCAGCCTGTAAGGGAAAAATATGTGACTGTAAATGGGAGTTGTGAGAAATGTACTCAGAGCTTTAGGCTAGGCTTGGAGCTATGTGGATAGACAACCATGCAAGGATCTAGCCCTTCTGAATACATTTACGTTCAGAAGCATCTTGGAGTGTGGCATTGCAGTGTAGCTCAGGTATTAAATGACAGTACTACCTTGGCATCAAGCTGAGTATTTACAATTACACATGCTTCTTCTAAAGGTGATTTAGATCAAGATTAGATGTAAGGAAGAGATATAGAAAGTTAGTTTTATAGTTGGCTGGCCAACACTATATACTACCAAAATATTTTTAGGCAAATTTCCCAGCCTGTTTTTCAGAACACTGATGTTCAAACGAATGCAGATATCTTCATGTCAGCTACTAATGAGATTACTTTTGTAAGTTCACAGAAGTGACCCTTGCAACTAGAGATTAATATTCACAACAGAAATTTGATTTTTAACTCAAAAATTCTGAGAATTAAATGTCCTATAGATGGATTGTCAGTAATTACCCTGTGAGTATTCTGAAGACTGCGTGTTTTAACTGACTCATCACCTCACTCTCAGATTTTTTTCATTTTTCGCCTACCTTTGTCCCTCTCTTTCAATATATTTTTTAATTTTTCAGACCCATGTATAATTGAGTATAGTACATTGAATGGTCAGAAAACTATTATTCCTCTTCTAGTGACTTATTTTTCTGCCAGTTTGATGAACTGAATGTGTTCACAGTGCAGTGTAAAGGCTATGATGAGTACTGAGTATCCTGAGAAAGGGGAACAGAGCTAATGTTTAGGTCTCTAAAAGTTTATAAATACATATATATTATATGGTCTTTACATACGAATAAAGTGTAACAGACATTGATCAAATGAATCCTGTATATATGGCCCTGACCCCATAAAACTGTGTGCTCTGGGGAAAGCAGTAGTAGGTGTACTTTGTACGGTACAGTCCCAGTGTTCTCTGTCGATGTGCTAGTGATTGATAAAGCCAGAACACGAATCTCCAGTTTCCACACTCACTGCTGTTCTGGGACTCGCCATCACCTTGTTGCTGGAGATGCTTGGAAAGCAATTGGCAGAGAAGCACACAGCAGTGCAATGTGCTCCACACCGGTGCAGCGCAGGGGCAGTGAGCAGCGCAAGGCTGCTGCGGGTCAGCCTGCCCAGATTCCTGCACTCTGCTGCTAAAGCGCACGTTCGGTGATCTACTGAATCTTTTGCCTTAGCTCCTGAACAAACTTGTGTACTCTCAGCCCTTGTCAGGAAGGAGGCCAGCCTTGAGTCTTTGAGAGTGTATTCTTAACTGCAGAGATTTCAGCGGTCAGACAAGAACAAGGAGCAATTCTCTGCGTGCCACCTGTAGCAGGGCTTCATCCTGGAAGTATTTTCTCTGGCAGGAAAACCAAAGTCATGGCAAGGTCACTCGAATACAACTGGATCAGAATGATTCAGTCTAGTATTGGAATCTGTGCTATTGTGTTTAATGAGAATGCATTTAAATTTCTTTGATATTTCTTCCTGATAGAATATTAAAGCCCTCAGGGTGCGACATATTCCATCTTAGTTACTCTACCTTTTTTAAGTAAACAAATAATCTGTTACCTGTAAGCAAAAGAAAGGCATCTTACCACCTTTTCTTTAAAAGTAAGAAGCTCTTTCTGCCTAGGATTGTTTTATATTAGACCATTAGATATACTGACTAAACGTAAATAATATAGTTTTTATGAAAATATGTTATGTTTGCACATATAAATTACTTCAGCTTGGTTTTAAACCAGCTCACAGAATTTCTATCTTATTTTAAGAAGAATAAAGATTATAAAAACAGGATCTTACCCTGCGCCCTGCAATCTTTGGCATATAAATATATTTTGCAGTGTGCAAGGAAATGGAGTCTAGGCACTGACTACCTTCTAAATGTCTAATTTGAAGATTACAAGGAGGAGAATGGTTGTAGTGGAGGAAAAAAATGCAAGAGTTTTGAAATAAATTTCTGTAATTTTGATGCAGAGTCACTGAGGCAAGCAGCTTCAAAGTAGTAAAGATAAACCACACAGAATGACTTGCTTCGTGTACCAAGGGCTGCTTTACCTCTCATAATTCCTATCCAATGAATGGTATCACAGTAGAGGATTATCCAGGTGACATTTCTAAAATTATGCAGAAACAGACCACGTCCTCAGGAATCCAAAAAACTAGCTATTGGCAGAACAAACCTTTCAGAAGGTTTGCCCTTTCGGCAAGAAAGCCAGTGTCAGAAAGACTTGCAACAGACTTCACAGATTCTCTGGTCTCTGGGCTGGGAGAGGTAACTAGCTTATACTTGCAAAACATTTACATACTTTGATTAGGAGTGCAAAAAAATGGCCTTACTGAGCCAGGGGAATCAGAATTGTGACTATTGTTGCAAGGACTAAATGAAACAAATGCATGTTTTCTTTCCCTGTCTCTGCCTTTCCCTTTTTCCTTCCATTCCAAGGTAGACAAGAAAAAGCACTAGGTGATAGCAAAGTATTCCTTTTGGACTTGCTTCAAACCATGCAGTTTAACATACAGGGCTTATTGCTGAAGGTTGTCGATGAGGTTAGGTGTCAGGGCAGGGCTGGCAGCACCCAAAGCTGCAATACTTAGAGGAGATCAAAGTCAGCAGATCCTGCGGTTGGAATTGTTTTCTACAAACAATTAGTGAGTAGCCCCTTGGAATCTGTTCTTCCCCTTAGTATGTCCCAAGACCTTTCTACGAAATTATTATTTCTTAACCCTTTTGAAAATAAACAGATTAAAAATATTACATCATCTTTCAATGAAACAGATACACAAACCCCAAGAAACAAACCAAAGACAAATAGTGCTTATTATATGGTCATGCATTTCATTATCTCCTATCTTTCTTCAAGCTGCCAAACAGGCCCCCAATTCAGCAATGGCTAATATTGCACATTGTTAAGCATAGATGAATTAATATGTTTTAACTTTACTATGCCGTGAAGTTCTTCTGGTTATAACAATACCATTCCTAGCAATAAAAACATTTTAAAATCAATAGGTCAGACAAAATGGATATTACAACATGGTTATGATTCTACCAATTTTTTTTTCCATTTTTTTCACTACAGTTATTTTGTGAGAAGAAATCAAGGTATTCTCTATGGGTTTTCTTGTCTCATAAATATTTTATTAGTGAATAAGTAAAATTGCTTCCTACCTGGACAGCCTTTCGTAAAGAATGTTCATATACTGAGATATCAAAGTCAAACTAAAATATCAGTTTGATGTAGGCAACCATACTCAGGTGCATGCTTATGAATATAGAATACACAAGCTAGTGACTAAAGAATGTCAAAGAGTTGAAGTCACAAACTGTAGCTAGAAGCACTACATGCCACTTTAACATTTGAAGGACCTACAGAACAGGTAGTCCATGCAAATTCACAGAGGAATGCCATAAACGGGAGCAAGTCAGTGCGCTCTGGTTTGACAAAAATTTACTTGAAATCTGTTAGAATCCTCTCCTTAGTTCTGCTTTAAATGTACTACCCATGGACTGCTGGATTGCCCTGAAGAGTGGAGCATTTTTTGCCCACTACCCATATGCAGCAGTAGGGCATATATTACAGCCTGGAATGTTTACCGAAAGGGATGCCACTACTTCGGTTCCGGGACTCCTGAGTTTATTAATGCATGTGTATGTCTAAAGATGGATTCTGCCTTCCTAACATTCATCCCTCAATACAACATACAATGGAACAAAGTGGAAGCATAAGAGCCGTTGTGGGAACAGATAGCAGTCTAAACAAAGGTATGTTTAAATGACATATGCAGTACTGAGCTGGCTGTATTTTCTTTTGTTTTTCAACTATTTAGTGACGTGCAACTGAAAACAGATTTAGGCTTATAAGGAGATGATATATAGATCTAGAAAGGACATTTCTCCAGCAGATGTGATGCACTCATTTGGCGCTCTGCAGCACTGCTGCTGCCTGCAAAGCACGTGGCTCCCTTGACCTTACACCCTCCCTCTGATGTTGTGTGGGAACTGTGGCCACAGGAGCTGCGAGATATGCTTGCAGGCTGAAAGACTGAGGTGGCATTTTGTTTTGTGTTCCCTGACAGACCACTTTTTCCCTTTCTTTGAAGATTCTCTATCACTGTCTCTTTCTCTCCTTCCCTTCACTGCCCTTTATTTTCTCCTCTTTCTTGCTATGACAGTTCCCACAGGGGCCGGCATGGAAGCTTGACAGAGAGGCAGTCCTGGTGCCTGTTTGGTTTGTTCTGCTGCAGCAGAGACATCTGCAGAAACACCTGACCTTTCCTAGCTGTGCAGCACAAAAAGCTCTGCCTATTTATGAGAACCATATTTAAAAAGAAAAATAAATTCCAGGTTAAGAATGTACGCATCACTGTATCTTATACTCCCTGAGTCCAAACTACTCAAGTACCATGAAGTACACTTTCAGTGGTGTCACTTTAAAATATACCACCTGAAGTAGCAAGATTGCTGCATACTATCATGTTACAGTACATTTTACAATCTGAACTGTCTGATGTGCAGAGTAACCTTTCATTGCTTCTTTATCATCTAAAAGTAGGATGGTGTGAACTACAACCTCCTTTTAGGTAATTGTAGAGAACAATAAAGTCCTGCCAAGCCTCCTTTTCTCCAGCTCCCTCCACTGCTTCTCATCAGTCTTGTGCTCCAGACCATTCACCAGCTCTGTGGCCCTTCCCTGGACATATTCCAGCCCACCTCTCTACCAGGTACAGGACCTTTCTACCGTTGTTCACCGACTTCAGTTCCCATCTCTTCAGTTGAGATGTTTTACCCATTTTTAACTGAAAAGAGAAAGGGAATAGGAAGAATGTCAGTAGAAGACCCAAAATTCCTACTCTGGCTCAGACTGGGAAGGTTTGCTCTGTTTAGTCTTTCTTCTTTGACTCAGGGTTTTGACCTTGACTTGTTTGGTTATTGTATACAACAAGTATTTCGCAATTCCACAGTCATGACAACAGCAACATGATGCAAAGCTTCACGAATTTACTGCCTGACACAGGTCAGCTTTTTTTGTTTGTTTGGGGTTTTTTTTGTTGTTGGGTTTTTTGGTTTTTGTTTTTTTTTTTTTTTTGATTAGTTGGTTTTTCATTTGGTTTCATTTGCTTTTGGCTTTTTTTCCTCTCCCTTATATAAAGAGACCTTCAGAAGTAGTCTATTAGAGTGGTAACCCAAAATTCAGCCTTTCTGTTTTTTTACACAGACCTCACATTTCTACTATGATTTCTTCCATAGATAATCCTCTATTACCATATAGAAAATCTTCTGAGCTTTAATAGCAATTATGACTCTATCAACATTTGAACTCTGTTTCAGGAGATAAGCAGCTGTCTTCCTGATCCTTCTGCCTCCACAAACGAAATACTGGAGCTACAATACCTGTAAAATACACTGCATTAACTTTCTTTTCTGTGCAATGGGAATATCAGAACAAATCCAAGCACGAAGCTTCGATGAAGCCAGAGCAGCTTTTTTTCTTTTTAGTTGAAAACCAAACCCATTAACGCCCCTCCCCCGCAATGACATATTAGCAGAAAATCTACAACGTCGTTGAAAGAATACACTTGACTCTTCTTTGTAGGTAGATCGGATGAGAAATGTCCTTACTAATTAACAAATACCTGCTATTTCCTGGGCTCTACTCATCGCAAGCACTTCTGTTACTAGCCTTAAAGAGAGGGTCCGACAGGTAAAACCAAATCATGTATTCCATTCCAAACTTCTTTCTACTTGAAGCAAGAAAGGAAGCTGACATGTTGCCTTTCTCTTGCTTGAATCTGCATTCCCACAGTAGTGAAATGAGCAGAGATAATTAAGTAGCCCAAATTCCATCAGATTTCTGTATTCAAAAGGAATATGTATGCTGGGAGCCCTTAATTTGGAAACAGTGATGCAGCTACATCCCCAAGCACATGGAGGAAAAGAAGATTACCAGTAGTTGATATGAAGTCACCAAGGGGAAACCACATTCAGTGAATCTCATGGTCTCCATTACCGACTGGTTGAGGGAAGAGCAGTGGATGTTGTCTACCTTGACTTCAGCAAGGTGTTTCTCACTGTCTCTTATATGTCAGAAAGTATGGACTGGATGAGTGGACACTGATGTGAATTGAGAACTGGCTAAACGGCAGAGCTCAGAGAGTTGTGGTCAGGGGCACAGGGCCTGTAACAAGCGGTGTTTCCTAGGGACTAGTACTGGGCCGAGTCTTATTCAGCAAACTCTTCAGGGAGCTGAGTGTACCCTCCACAAGTTCTGTGATTATACAGAACTGGCAGTAGTGTTTCATGCTGTGCTGCCAGTCTGTACAGACTGAAGAGTTGGGTTCAGAGGGACCCGATGAAGTCGAACAAGGGCAAATGCACTCCTGCACTTAGTTCTCTGCACCAGTATAGGCTGGGGGCTGACGTGCTGGAAAGCAGCTCTGCAGAAAGGAACCTGGGGACCCTGGTGGACAACAAGCTGTCCATGAGCCAGCAGTGTGTCCTTGTTACCAAGAAGGCCAATGGTATCCTGAGCTGCATTAGGAAGAAAGGGGTCAGTGGGCTGAGGGAGGCTATCTCCTCTACTCTGCCCTGGTGAGGCCATGTCTGGAGTGCTATGCCCAGTTCCGGGCTCCCCAGTTTATGAAAGACAAAGAACTATTGGAGAGGGTCCACTGGAGGGCTTCAAAGGTGATGAGGTGACTGGAGCATCTCGCTTATAAGGAAAAGTTGAGACAGTTGTGCCTGTTTAGCCTTGAGAAGAAAAGACTGAAAGGGAATCTTACCAATGCAGACAAGTATCTTAAAGGCGAATATCAAGAGAATGGGGCCAGGCTCTCTCCAGTGCTGCCCAGTAGCAGGACAAGGGGCAATAGACAAACTGAAACACAGTTCCATCCAAATATGCAGAAAAACTTCTTTACTTTGGGGATGACAAAGCCCTTGAATAAGCTGTCCAAAGAGGCTTTGGAGTCTCATTCTCTGGAAATATTCAAATGAATGCGATTCTGCGAACATTCTCTAGAGATCTTGTTTGAGGAAGGTAGTTGGACTAGATGGTCTTCAGAGGCCCCTTCCAACACCAACCATTCTGTTGATTCTGTAACATAATGTACAGGAAAAAATAAATTTATTGCAAGTACCTTTCAGTCACAAATGACATGAATAACATTACAGTAAGAAAAGATTTTGTTTTAAGGTGTTTTTTGACCTTTCAAAGTGACAGAGAGCTGATTTATCATTTAGCATTCTCAGATACTGATTAGTTAGAAATGTATGTTTCTAACTGTGATTTGTCTTTAATACAATAAATATTATCAAATATTAAAGGAAGAGTGCTTTAGCAGGATAGATATATCAACCCCCCCCCCCTCCATTTATCAGTGTAAAAGCCACAATGATTTTTTAGATCTAAGACATGACCAGGAGGAAACACCTCACAAAGGTTCTCTTTTCTGACTGCTAGAAAAGATGTTGAGTAGTCCCCGAATATCCCCTTATTTCATCAGAACTACAACAACGAAAGACACTGGTAGAGTTATATTTCTTCGGATGTTCCAGGACATACATTTAATCCTAAAGGCCAGTTTGTGATATCGTGTATTTCAGCAGGCCGAGGACAGACACAGGTCTAAAGAGATGCATTAGAAATTGTTTTGTTTAATTCTGTCTCAGTGCATTAAAAGTCTTGCTCTGACAGGAAGTATTTTTATTCCCAAGCCACCTACAGTCATAAACTCTTCAATGTTTTCCCAGAATACTGAACCGTACTTGAAACTCACGGTAGTTTACATCAATGGAATTCCTTTAATCATATGGTCTAAACGGAATCAAGGTAAAACCAGATGTAGATTTATAGGGTTTTGAGTTTTTCTATATGTTAAAAAATAAAAAAGGAAAAGCAAGTGAACAAGCCAGAGAATTCGAGAACTACTTTTTTTTTTCAATGACAATTCAGATAAAATAATATAATTAATAGCTTTCTAATGTAGGGGTATTTTTTGAAATTGGTTGCTTCANTCAATGACAATTCAGATAAAATAATATAATTAATAGCTTAATGTAGGGGTATTTTTCGAAATTGGTTGCTTCTGCAATCAATACTAACTGCTGTTTATGTTGCATGTTGCTTGGCCAAATACTACTGAAGTGGAGTTTATGTGGAAGGAACAGTGGAAGGCTAAGAACTGAATTTGATAATACAGGCTAGGAGGAGTTTTGAACTCTTTTCTCAGTAGAGCTTTCCTGACAAATACGAGGTTTTTAATTGTCAATTAAAGACAATAAGACAGTATTAGTTCCAGGACAAACTATCAAAATGTACCATTGTACCTCGACTTTCTTTCAGTGAACCNCTCTTTTCTCAGTAGAGCTTTCCTGACAAATACGAGGTTTTTAATTGTCAATTAAAGACAATAAGACAGTATTAGTTCCAGGACAAACTATCAAAATGTACCATTGTGCCTCGACTTTCTTTCAGTGAACCACAAGGAACCAGCCTAATTTTAATCTAGAAATTTACCTCGGCCTGTAACGAAAGAGTACGTCTTGAACGACAGAGGCTGAGAACTAAAACTACTTTGGTTGTGCTGGTATGCTCTAGGAAGAGCAGAAATAAGTGAGCTGGTAGGGAGTGGAAGGCAAGCCAAGAGTCGTGCTCTTTCATTTGAAATGCTCCTGACTGCTGAGGGATTTGAAGCAATGGTGGTGACTTCTGTTGGTCTTCTAGGACCATTAAAAAGTCTTCAAGATTGCAGCAGGTGCCCATTGTACAGTATCAAAAACTGCAGGAACTCTTCTGGAGAAGATTTTCTTCACGAACTTCTCACACTGACAAATTGACACATTGGAGCTTTTAATGGTTTACTCTAAATTCCATTAATCGTGTTTCTACACACTTGCTACTGAAACGCATATCCTGTGGATGCACTTGCATACCCACAAACACAAATGATCCAAAAAATCTAAATGATCTGCAGAAAGAAGTCCTGCAGTAATCACATATTTACCCAAAAATATTATCTGAAAATTCAAAACTTAAATGATGGAAGAGATCAAGTTAGGACAAATAAAATAAGAGAGTTAGGCAAAAACTGCACAGTGAGGGAAGTACTATGGCTATATTGCCTATAGTGTTTCTCAATAATTTCAGCTGTCTAGTTTTCAAGTTATTTAGACATATTTCAGTTTTAGAAGTGATTTGTGAAAAATTGCCCAGCTACTTCTGCTTCTCCAGGAGATCGGGAAAGCCAGATCAGGTACTCTCCAAATACTGTTGGAGAAGGGTAGATTAATCTTGACTTTTCTGTGTAATATTTAATGCTGAAGAGAAGTGATAGCTGGAGGTGCCACAAAATGTAGGATTTTTTTTTTCTGTTTCCTTAAAATCCCAGTGGTTGCTGTTGTTTTCCGTGTGGAAATTAATGCTTTGTTGCCAGCCAAGTTTAAGATATAACCCTCAGTTTGGAAATGCAAAACTGTTTCTAGACCCCTTACCTCATCAGCTTTGAAGTGCCAAGCAATGCCAGGTGGCCACATACCATGGATAGAGTGAAACCAAGGGAAAGCATTCCAAACAATGGGGCTGTCTGCTGGACTGTGGCTTCTGCTCCAGGGAAATTGCCTCAAAATTCTCTCAGTGACAGCAGATCTTAACACTTGCATTGGCTATATATCTTCTAGTTTCCAAAGCCTTCTGCATGACAAACAAGAACACCTTTGTAGTGTAAATTTGCAAATAATGTGGATTTCCATAAATGGAAAGCAGCTGAGAACAATAAAACTAGCAATGTTCTTTGTAAACCACGATTTTATTATCACCATAAATATTATCACATCTAAATACATGTTATTGCTGTAAGAATTTGTGTGCTATGTGGTAGTTTTTAAATCTGCTTTAATTTTGCCATCAGAAAACTATAGCAAAGAATTTCTTTGGCTGGTTGGAATCAAAGTTCTTCCTTTTTTAAAAAAAATTCTGTAGTTGAATTATCCACCCATAAGCACAGCACACAACAATCAAAATTTGATATCAACACATTTTTTAGCGAATTCTCTAAATACACAGGAATTTCCTAAGAGAAATAGATTTATGTTGTAACCTTTCAGCTACATTTCCTAGTATGTCATACAAGTTTTCCCTCTGAGTTTTGATCCATGTTAGAGCTTCATTAGAGTGTATATATATATATATCATCCTACTTAGTAGGATTATTCATGTAATTAACATTGCTGGTGCGCTGCTTTTGCTATCGCTAAGCAATGGTTTCTGAACAGAAGTCTGAAAATTTGTTTCCCATTGTCATGTGTGTTGACACCAGACAAACTTACACAAAATCCTTAATCCTCACTACAGGAGAAATTGCTCAATGCGTCCTTTTCACTATTACTTAATATTGCTGGAAGTTGACTTTCTGCTCCTAGTCAGTTGAAGAAAAAGACAGTAGGATCAGACTGTAAAAGTCCAAACAGAATTATTCCCACGGAGTGCCACTGGTTTCATTAAACTGACACTGAAGTTAATTTAGTTACAGTTTCTCACTGAGGACTTCTGCAGTCAGGATTGCAAGACACAGCGCTGGCTGTGATTGTTTTTCTGGGAAACAAAATTACATTAATAAATAGTTGCAGTAAGGGATAAGAGTATGTCTAGACACTGGTTGCTTTGTCCTATATTACAGATAAAAATGTGCATTAAACAAAGAATATTTTAATCTCACAAGTTAAAGATTAGTCTTCATCCATGAAAATAACTCAGTAACTGAAACAGTATTTGATAATTCCTCATCTACTACTCTGGACAAGAAACATATTTTATTCATATTTCCCTTGATTTGTTCAAGTTTGTACTTACAAACGACCTGATTTTTATTTTAATGGTTGCTGAAAAGATCCCAAAAGATAATAATGTTATACTTTTATATCTATCCATTCTCTAAGGAAAAAAAATCTGAGAAGCATTGAGAAGAATTTGAAAATATTCCACACGAAGAGATCCTATGCAAGAGAAAAGAAAACAAAAGACATTATTTCAGCCTAAACCATAGCTAAACAGAACAAAAAAACCCTAAACCAAACCGTGGTCTCCTAAAGTGGCCTAATGTGAATGAGTCATGTAAGGTAAAGCCCATAAGGAATCTAGAATCATACAATAGCTTAGTTTCAGAAGGTCTAAAGGTTGTAATTTGTTCTCATGCTTTGCTCCTTGTCCAATTGTATTTTGAGTATCTGCAAGAACGGAGACATATTTATTTGATTTTACAAGGATGGAAATAAATCTTTTTTTATTTAGATGGGAGAGTTTGTGACTAAACCTTCATAATCAAGCTATATGCATTTGTGAGAAAGAGTAATTTCTGTGAATTTCATGAAAATTTAAAGCAATAAGCACTGTTTGTACTCTTTTTCACTTTCTTTTGAAATTTGCAATAAGTCCATCAGGTTTTCAGTCTCAGATTATGAGCAAATGTCAAATGAATACTAGATTCTTGTATTATATCATTAAAAAGAACAATGGCTGTGAATATGAATGTTTGCCCAGGGATTTTATATTGTTTTTTCTTTACAATGTTGCAAAAGTATTTTCTCATATAATTACTTATTTTAGTGACGCAGTCAGATTAATTAAGCACTTACACGCAATTAACTATACTTAATATTTGACAATTTTGCCTACTTTGTAAAAGCCTGGAGGAAGTCATAGTGAATGTGTCGTGAGAAGTGTGATAAGGTTTAAGACAGACCTACAACTGAAGACAATTGAGAAGAACAGCCATGCTTCCCCATCTCCACGAAGTGGAGGCTCTTACAGACAATACACAAGGTGCCTCATTTTATCCTGTTATCTTTTAAATCACCTTTTGTAAACTGCATGCAATAATGAGCTTGGGCCTAATGTTTTCAACAATTAATATGCTGTTGGTTTTGTGGATTACACAGCTGGAGTTTCTAAACCACAAATGAGGCATTCTTAATTTATTATTCAGATATAGTACACCACCAGGTTCTTTGGTAAACTATTTCTGTCTTTCAGAAGTTCTTAAAAAATGAAAACATATAAACAGTTTTTGAGAAAATTGTATTCTTGCAACATGACAAAAAGAAGCACAGCACTGCTGTCTTCCCACGTGTGGCTTTGCTTGGCAGAAACTTTCACAGTAAACCAACCCATGCTAGTCCCAAACCATATGCAGAAGAGATATGCTTGAAGAGATAAGTTTGCGGTTTTTTGCATGGACTAGATCACTGTTCTTGGCTAGCTGAACTTTTGCCTAGGAGTTATAAAATCAGAGAAGATTTCATATCTGGAGAGAGATATATATGGGTTATTTCATTAGTAGGATGCTCTTTCAAATAATGGACATCAAAACTCTTCAAAGATAGTCAGCAGACAGTCCATAAGGACTTCATCTTAAACGGGCAGAACTAGTACTTTTAATCTCTTCTGCATGTTTTGCCTATTCTAAATGTGCTATGAATATTCTAATTTATCATCGCAATCCTCAAACTTTTTTGTGTATCTATCAGAACTGTTCTCCTCATTGAAGTCTTGTAGCTATGAGGTACATTTTAATAAAACACTAACTTAGGCATACTCATTTGTTCATCCCTTTCTCTCAAAACACAGTAAACATCTGTGTTTACCTGTAGAAACCTCTTGAAGTTTTTTGCTATTTTTCAGTTCCATTTCTATCTTTTACAATACACTTCAGCTCTTTGGACAGGTAACACATAATTTACTAGCTTCAGTGAGAATTTTTATACCGTAAACATGAAATTGAATTTTATCTAACACATTTACTTTGACTGAAAAGAATAAACTTACAGAAGAGCTAATCTTTACCAAAATCATTGGTAGTTTTCAATGCACAATACCAAGGCTTAATAATTTCAGTAAGACTCAGCCATGATAATTTTTATGCCAGCACCTTGATTATTTCACTTAGATAACTGAGTAGTTAATTATGAAAGAGTTTGAATCTGATGCCTTTCTTGCAAGGTCATTTCTTATGATAAAATTTTAAATTTTTTTAGTGAAATAATGGCTTGATTCTTCATTTTGCATCAAAGAATAATGGATGAACTCTTCTTACTCTTTCACTCCTAGCTTTGGAGGCAGTATTCAAAATGTGTGTGTTAAAAATAGCTGCACCATGCTATCCTTTAATCAGTATGCATTAGAGTCACTTTCTTATTAGTTCCTCTGGCATTTGAGTAAGAAAAGGCTGAAAATCAAAACATTAATCTACACTTTTTCTTCTTAAGCCAGTTGAGTTTAAAATGATAAGAAGTTATTTACTAGCCTCAATTTTTGTATTTGTTCCATTTTTGCTATTAGTAAGAAAGAAATAAAAGACTTTCAAATGTCTATTGTAAAGGTAAGTACCTTTTCCTTGTTTGTGTTCTTTTCTCATAAATTCTATCAAACAGGTGTATATATTTGTTGTCAGCTGTATTTTTCATGGTACAAGCTGTCTCTTGCCAGTTTTTCAGCATGCTGCTAGACATGATTTATTGTGTGCTGTCATCCTATAGCTTCTTTACAGAGAAGCCAATCTGACTACAATTCCCGAATGAAGAAGTCATCCCAATAGCAGTCAGAAGAGCATAGAATTTAGCTGATAATCTGCAACTTGATGTTTACTAAATCTCATAGTTTTCCATTACTGGGCATTTCGGATAAGAATAAAAAGAGGAAGACAACATATTACTGCATTTCATTCTCATGGAAACAATAAACACAAATTTATACAAATGTCATCATACTTTTAAATTAAATAATGCAGTTTTTTGTTGTGTTTTTTAATTACATTGAAAGTTAGTCTCCTTGAGCTATCAGTGCTCTATTACTGGCCAATTATCTCATCATGAAACTGTTCACAAAAGATAATACATAGATTATATTCACCATCATTTCATAAATCTGGATGAGGAAGAATTAATCATTGTAATCTAATTGCCCATTAAAGAATCTGCAGTGGTGTGCTCCTATCACGGATGCATATTTATACATGTCTGATAAACTGGTATTTCTCAATCATATAGACAGGCATATGGGACAAATTACAGAACAGGAAGGGAATTGGTGATGAGTAAACCAAAAGATCCATTCACTGAAAAAATGTCCGGTCCCCACCTCCAGAATTTAACACTAGTATCTGAAGACACATGATGCCATACAAAGTCCATTTTCTTTTCAATATTTTTCAATGTTCAGTATTCAGCAGAGACAATGCACTCCATATAGTTCCAAATACCATTTATAACTTTGTAGTGTAAAATAGATACGTTCTACAGTGCACATTACCTTAGGAAAGAGAATCAAAGAGCATTAAGGTTTGTAGGTTGTTAACACTGTCTTTTCAAACTGTACATTGTAAACTTCTTTTCCATGTGACAGATTCTACTGCTATTGTCAGAAACATAGGGGTCTCAAGGTGAAGGCCATAATAGGCAATACAAATGTCACTTTGATGATTCCAAGCACCTGTTATTATTTTGCGGAGAAGTTTCTGATCTTATTAAGTCTACTAATGTTGTTTCATCAAATTAATTCAACATCAATTAGTTCTACTTTTTTCCTTTCATCTTCTACTGTGCTCACAAGGAGTTTCCCAGTCTGAACACTCTAACTTCTATCTGAACATGGCTAGGTACATCTCACTTTCTTTGCCTTCTCATATCAAGAAAGAAACAAAACGCAATGAATATGACACACATTGTCACTTGCTCTTCCTAGCCTACTACATTCATTCATGTCATAGTGTTGCCTTTTCCTGGTCTTAAAATCAGGAACCAAATGTGTCTAAGCGAAAAAAGAGTTTTTCCTTGGTATTTATTTCAGGATCCTTAGGTGCAGCGCTTCGTCCCTGTGGAATGCACCGAAATGCACCGCGAAATGAACCCACACGCTGCACCAGAAAAGCACACACAATTATAGGCCTTGCAAATTAGCACATCTATCAAAGATTCCCCAATTAGGGGCTGGAGTGAATCCCCCATCCCGAGGAACCTTCCCCCTGGATGGGCCTATCTTAGTTTACAGAATGTGTTCTGGAGAGGACCTTGGTGTCTGGGGCTTTCTGACCCCTGACTGCGAGGCTTCCAGGATGTTTGGTCTCCTGGCTTAAGGGAATATTGGGTCTCAGCGAGGTTATCTGACTTGGGGAATTGTAAGTTTGTGGGCTAAAAGCACTTAGAATACATAAAAGCTATATAAAAGGGTATATAAAAGGGGGATAAAAGAAAAGGCAAAAAATCATCATGGCATCAATAGACCCTTCTTGGACAACACTGGTCTCTTCAAGTCTGAGTGTTGCTAATGTCACCAAAAATTTGGTAAAAAGTAAAAACCTCCTCAACACCGATGTAGCATTACGAAGTAGGCACTCTTTATTCAGCCAGATGCACGATGCGATATTTCCTCCGAAATACCATGCATACTGAGTATAGAAAATATTCTCTTTATATACTGTATTTTACATACACATTCATTGATTGTCCCAGAATAAACATACGTATGATAATAGTTTTCCTGAAATCATGAACATATTTTCCCTCTCCTTTATGCATGTGTTCTTCAGCCCTGGGGGTCTCTTTGGTGGTCCCTAGTGGTCAGGGACCCCAAAAAGAGATGAGTGACTGGTGAACTGCAGAAACTGGGGCTGGTTACCTTTCAGTTCTCCTTCTTACGCAATGTTCATTGTGCAATTCCATGGGCCAGTGGTCTTTGAAGAATAAGCATTGTGTTAGCTCATCAGGTGTGGACAATTTTTCGTCTGGCAACACTAACATACCCAGGGAAAAGAAAAGGTACACCTGAGATGAAGATTCATCTAAGCGTTGTCATTTTTCTAGTCCAGCTGGTGTTACTTTCCATGGAGGAACTATTTTGACATTTTCCACAGACAATAACCTACCTTTGTCAGTTTATAGCCCTGATCATCATGAATCATTCGGAGTAAAACATCACTGCATGCATACTGAGACTGGAATAACTAATTTGGGTAGTCTATGGTCAAAATGATAATGGCAAAAAAGAGGCTGGAAAAACCATTACTTTGAAGGTTCTGGATTTGCGATTCTGGGGAATAAGACAAGCCTAGATCGACAGACTAATAAAATATCAACAAGTTGAGCACAGCAAAAGGTATATTTCCACACAGTGTATTTTTCCCCATATGTAGTCTCTAGGTACAATGCTTGGCAAAAGTAGGATTCACATGAAACAAGTAACTCAATAAACACAAATTGAACTGGCAGATGCCTAAACTAGCCATTAAAAATAGATTAAGAGACATTTACTTTAAAATGAGCCCATGTCTTGGATTTCAGCATCAACCTTGTGATATTCCCACTCCAAGTTGGGAGGCACAATCTGACAATCTCGCTTTGAGCTGTGAATCACAGCAAGCCCTTCCTCATTAAAAAATGCAGTATCTCCTTCTACTTGATATACCACGGTTCAATGAAAAGAGTATTTATTCTGTTGCTGCAAAGTCTGTGTAATTCTGTCTAAAGGGAGCTGAACACACAGTTGTAACGCCATAAAAGGAAGACAATAAGATCTTTATGTGAAAAGAGTTTCAGTATTAAAAAATAAAAGTTTTTTGGGGCAGTGGAGGAAAAGAATCCATTTTAAAAATTATTCATTACTATTCATGAGATTATATTGACCCATCGTGCTGAATATCTGACCCACGGTGCATGTCTCCACAAAAAGTCTTGGTTTAGGAAGCAGACCTGGTGTCTGGCATTTCCAGTTTCTGCTTGTTGCTCTCTTCTTTTTTCCTACATTTCCACTCCTGTTTTCTGTCAGCAAACTTCAATACTGAGTCAATAGTGTTGATAAACTGGCAATCTTCAACCAAAAGCAGTGTATTTCTGTGGTTCATTCTTTCAAAAATCTGAATTCTCTTCTGCTGAAGAACTACAGTTCACTTCAGGAAGGGCATTGGTATGGCAGATTTTTATAGGGAGAGGAGAATAGTGCTGTAGGATATTTCTCCTCTTTTTTGCAAACTTAATAGATGTAGCTGTGCAAAATAATTATTTTCTAATGACACCATGAAAAAAATAGAAATAATTTCTGAGACCTATACCAGCATTTTTCACACATATTCATGGATAATGTATTCCACCTTACAATAGATAATATAAAACCATGAATCAAGGCAGACCATGAAACTTTCTGTGTTGTGAGTACCAAAGACTGTCGTATAAAGAAAATAAGTTCAAAACTAGATTTGCTTCTTCTAGGAAACATTTTGCAGAATAAAACAATACTAAGGGAAACATTGCTTTGTTTACAGTAGAAAAAGCAAAAAATACGGACAGATTTATACCATTGTGAATCTAAAGACTGACATTAAAAATCTCTTGAGCTTTCTGCCAAGGTCAAGGAAAGAAGATTTTTTTCCTCTTTTTTGTTAAGAGGGAACGTCAAAGACTTTAAGCAAAGGACAAATGTTTACGAAGAGTGGAAGAAAGTAATAAATATTTCTGTTCTTAAGAAGATAGACTTGAATTTTAATAAGAAACTGTGAGCCAATAGGTATGCACATTTGCCTGCTACCAGATGCCTCCCACAGTACCAATCTGACAGCTAGCCTCAGGGGAAGGTAATCTTGTAACATAGCATTGTTTTAGGCTGGGTACTTTGTACTGTCAGTACAATGACCTATGCATAAATATATGGAAACAGACTGTGATCTAAGACATGCACTGTAAACTTTCTGAACGGCACCAGTGAAAACAGGGATGTTAGCTGCTGGAATTTTGCTTGAAGAAAAAGAAATTAGGATTGCTACAATGGATGGCAAGTTACTGAGTACTCTATACCTACAAGAGATAAAAAGACCCAGAAATACCTCTGAAATATAGGAAGCTGGGGTCTACCATTTGTGAGAGACTGCAGGAGATTCCTGGCTTGAAACATCTTGGGTCTGTGTGAGGAAAGGAGCAGGTCTGGCCTTGCTCTGGTGAGGCAATGCCCTGCTCCATGTATCCCACCCCTAGAGCCTGTACCCCAGCGTGGTAGCTATATTTGCTCTTTCCTATATCTTTTCTATCTGTCCTTCTTTCTCTTTCTTCATCTAATTCCCTCTTCTCAGAGTTTTGATTAACTTAAAATTGGATGGGCTTGGAGTTTGCTAAGCTGAATGGGCTAAGTTAATGCTTTGTGGACAGTTTTATGTTGATTGAATGCTGCTCTAAACTTTTTCCGATGTTCTCCGATTTTCTGAAGTTGCCAGTAAAGTTTTTTCTTGTTTTGACCTCTTGAGGACATCTTGTCAGTATTTCTCCTGTGTGTCTAACTCAGAGTACACAAAAAGCCCTTTTAAGAGGATTGTTGAGCCAGTTTTTGGCACTTTACACCATTTCACAGAAGTATTTCTGTATGTATGTTTGATAGACTAATCTTTGATTAATCTTCCGTGAAGACTAATTCAGCACCCTCTGGGCACGTTGCCACTTCCCTGTAAAGCAAAGGGTGATACCTCCCAAAAATGTTAGCCTAGGGTAACTTTATTTTTTTTTTTTTTTCTTTTCTTTTCAGGAAATATTTTTCAATTCAATTTAAATCTCCTGCTGTGATTATTATATTGGTATCTGTATAGAGGCTAGACACACCAAAGTTTTCTTATATAAGTGAATATGACACCGAGGTCACAAAAGTATGAAATTTATAAGTAAGTTAATTACAAAGTTTCTCTTGCCTACTTCCAGCCTATACTGTGGGAGAAAGAGAATAAAAACCATAGTGTCTTGATATTGTGCAAGCAGGGTTCAACAATAGCTAAAACATTCCCTATCAGAACTGGTTTGGTAACAAACCTAAAGCACAGCACCACATGGAATGTTATAAGGAAAATTAACTTCATCCCTGCTGGACCCAGTAAAATAGAAAAAAAAGAGAAAAGATAAATAAAAATAATTTGTAAGTGTAGCAGAATAATCCTTCAAGTAAGACAGATGAAAATAATAACAAAAGAAAAATCTGAAAAAACATTCCAGGAAAATCAGTCTATGTAGACTGAAACAAAGTCTTGTGGAATATATTCTGTTTCTTCCTTCCCCTTGTCTTCTTTGGAGGCTAGATATCTTTCACTTTTGATTTAATTGTTCAGAACATAACAGCATGATAAAAGTTTTTTTTTATGGAAATTTTTCACAGCAAGACAATCAATCGTATTTCCAACACATTCACTGTCTTGAGCCTCTGAGCCTCAAAGACCTTTTTTTCTATGGAGCTTACTTGTTAATTTAACACTGATCAAAGGCTAAAACATTTATCATGCTTATTAGTGAATAAACCTAGCAGCAGGTATCCCAAGTGAGGAAGCAAATCCTCATTTCCTGCAAGAATGAACTGGAAATTATCCAAAGGGCTTGAAAATATTTTTCAGGAGTGACGAGCTGTCAAAAGGAGGCAACTGGCAGATGTGGCAGCTCTAGGGTTAGGAGGAATGGAGAAAAAAAAGGAAAAGAGAAAGAAAAAAAAAGGAAAAGCATCTTGCAAAGGTATCTATAGACTTCCCCAAGGGGATATTCCACAGTTTCATTTAACTTGTTCTGAACTTCTGTATCAACTGATCTTGGAAAGAAGTTCCTCTATAAATTACAGTGGAAATCATTCACATTTGCTTCTCTAAAGTCCTAATCTTTTATAGTTCCTTAAAGTGAATGTTGCCATCTTCGGGAGGGTACTCTGAAACATCTTCCATACAAACAACTCCAGTGTGACCTCAGGAGAAGCAGTAAAGCTACCTGTACCAGTACGTAGCAGAGGGAAACAAGGACTGTATTGTGCACAGGTTCACCCCTAAAGATTTGCACCCTTTTACAACCTGGTAATCTATCCACAAAAGTTTCTTGGGGAAGCAGGAGCTTGATAAACCTACTGAGCTTATACTCAAACCTAGCACGGATTTGCTTTACCTGATGAAGGCAATTCCACCAACAGTTTTTGATTTGCCCTGCTTTCATTTTTTCATTTACCAAAGATGCTACTGCATGTCTTTTAGTCTTTCCTCTTGTTTGTTTGTTATCACTTCACTTAGACACAGTCTGATCTTGCTTTGTCTTCCACCCAAATGCCATCCTAACTTGCTGTACCTAGACCACCTTTGCTTCTATCTCACTGAAAGCTGTGGGTTTCCGAACACTTTGGTATTTTCTCCATCTGCGTTTATCCCTCAGACTTCAATGCTTTGACTTAGCTGGCTACATGTTCATCTTGATATGCTATCCAGGAGCACAAGGAATTATTGCAGTATTTACCTGCAGTGTTCAGCAGTACAGTGCTGCTCTATAGCTAAACCATGTTAATGCAGGCATACTTGTTCAGCTCTAGTGACTGCCACACTTACGGATCCTGCAATGAAAGCGTAGACTACCCAATAATCTATACAGAACAAGACACATACATGGTATAAAAAAGGAAAACTAACCTACAGAAGAGACAGTATGTGTCCTGGTTTCATACGGCTGTTCCCAGTAAAGTATATTTGTGTATTGATAATCTTTTTGTGTATCGAGTTTGTGTATTTGAAAAACAAGCATGTTATAAATCATGAAATTAAGAAAGAAACTCAATACGGCACACTGGCTGTCAGAGCCAGGATTATGGCTTCAAACTGTTCTGACTGATGGGTTACTTTTTGAGATTTTAATTTTCTTTTTTTTTGTCCTGGATTACTTCTTTGAAATAGGAGCCCATCAGTGTTCTGTCCATCAACTCACCCATTTGCTGTGGAGAAATTTTCAGCTTAGAACTGACAGATATAAAAGGCCTTTTTTACTATTCGTCTTTACCACTATTCCCAAGAGCAGAAGAGGACTGTTTGAATGTACTTTCCTGTGTTAAACAAAATTTACTGGTGAGAATATAGCTTCCATTTTCCATGATAAATATTAGAAACCCATAGAAATTAGATTATGTGTAGGCCTCCCTCGGAAGAGAGAACACCACATATAGACAAGGTTTCCTATATTTGTGGCTATTTTACTTTTCTCTTAGTAGTCAGGGATTTTCACACCGAAGTAGGGAAGAGACAAGAAAAACACAAGAATTTCAGTATTTGCCCCGAATGTTCTTTGCAGTACTGAGCAGCAAGTAATTCTAGGAATAGTGTAAGTGAATGCAGAAGTTATGATATAGTGGTTTAAGAGTAAGATTTAAATGGCAAGTTCCTCAAGTGTCTCACAGGCTTAACCGTGATCTTTCAGCTGTTGTAAGAGCCTCATTTTGCAGACAAACATGACAGCTGAAAATAAGGCCTGCAAAGACTAATTTTAAATGCATGGAAATATTTTTATTGTGCAGTGGATCTTACGGATTCAATGCTCTCCTGCTGAAGAGAAGTGTGGCTGTAATTTGAAGGTGTTGTGTCTTGTTTCCTATTTTATATTCTCTCAAAGCGAAAACGAGAGGTCTTGTGGAATAACATAGAGTCCCCCACTTCCTTTGCTGTGACTCTTGTTAAGGTTTCAAAAAATACAGATCATCTGGTTGAAAATATGAGGAGTAAAACTATTTACTCCAAAAAAATAGCCCAAGCCCAAGGCTGAGAAATCGTGTTTAATACTCCCTCCTTACCTTGTATTTTTATTGTCACCAACATCAGTAATAATCACAATATTAGACATTTGAAACTAACAATAAAAATAATACCTGAAAAATAATACTAGGAATATGAATTGAATATCTTTGATTTATTGAAATTGATATATTTATTCCCATTATTTCTTAAAAACCAGATAACTTTACCACAAGCTAAGACACAAATTCTGCAACAGCTTAAATAATTGAAAACAAGTACAAAATTTTGAAGATGGTAAAGGCAGAACAACTTTAAAAGCTTGCTTCCCTTTCCTTGCTTTTATTTAGTATTTTTTGAGTATTAACAGCGGCAGAGCAGAGATTCTTCAGTGCAGTAAGCTGAGTAACTCACATGTTGTTTTCAAGTGTAGAAGACAGATTATATTTCTGATTTTTTTCCTTAAAATGTATATTGAAATGCTACTGTTGCTACGTTCTGCTAAATAAATCAACAAAGATGTGCAAACATGGGTTTTGAAAATTTAACGCAATATAAAAATCAAACTAGACATTAAGCACTATTTGCTTATGAAATAATCTCCCTTGAGAAATAGTGGAAAAAAGCTCCATCTCTAAGAATACTAACAGTTATATTACAAAAAGTATTGGAAAATATTATCTAAGGAATAATTTTGTACCCACAACAGTCTGGACTAATGTGCTATTCCGTTTCTGTAATTTCTGTAGAATCTGCAAAGAATATGTTTTAGTTACTTGATCTTAAGCTCTCCTTTGAATCAGCCACAGACTTTGATTACAGCATGTATTTTAATAATCAAGTATGGACTCTGAACACCAGGAGTTGTATGGAAGCCAGAATAATAAATAATGTGTAAAATGTACTAAGCTTTTTTCATGCCTATCAAACATGGTTGCAATGCATATTTGAACATTGTTTGAGATATCCATTTAGCATTCCCTGCCTTTCAGCAAGTGCCATGGGCTAACAATTCAAAACAATATGGCACTATACAAGCTATTCCTGACTTTTGAATACTGTTGCGAGTATAATAAAGGAAACAAGAAAATGCCTTGAGAAATGACCATCCAATTGGCCGACCGAAATTCCTCCAAAGAGATAAATGTTATTGCTCCACAGAGATCAAATATTCTCGTAGTAAAATGTATTTTACTGGGAAAATTCTCCATCCTTTTTCTTCATATTTTTGTGTAAGTACTTCTTCTTTCACCAAAATCAGGTTTCAAAATGGCAATAGTTTATACCTTTGCTTCATTCCAGTGCATGATTAAAGGGCACGGTATGGAAGAGATTCCAGATTAGCCACCAGCAGGCACATAAGCTGGTTACAGCATGGTGCTAATAACACCTAGGTAGTGAGTTTGATCCCTGTACAGGCTGTTAACTTCAAAGCTGGACTCAATGATCCTTGTGGGTCCCTTCCAACTCCGCATGTTCTTGGGGAATTGTTGAAGATTGTTATTCTGCATTCCAAGTACTTTTATGTTCCTCTGTTAAGACATCCTTTATTTTCTTGATGGACTAATAAAATAAGTTCTGACATTGCTTTCATCACCAGTCTCTTCCTCCTTTTTAGTTTGCCTTCACATTTCTGAATATTTCCAAATTAGCATTTTATTTTCAGCTACTACAGTCCTTTACAGCGGAGAATCAAGATCTGAGCCCTCTCAAAGCTAGGCCCAGGTTCCCTAAAAGCCTGTGGCTCCTTCCACTCACATCAGCCACACCTCTACCAGGCTTTGAGGAGGAGTTACTTATAGTTACTTACTTGTTCATCTGTTATTAGGGAAATTATTTTATGATGAATACTTGCACTACAACAAGAATAATTTTAGTACTGGTGACACTGTTTTTTTGAAAGACAGCCCTTATTATTCAGTTTGGATGACTACCTGCCAGACACAGATATGGAAATGGCTTTTCCACCTTACTCATTTTAGCTGTTGATTATAATTAATTGGAGCTTCTTAAGGACAAGCATATGTTGTGCAGTAGCAGATGTTCAGTAAAAAAATTTGTCTTGGGAAAACACATCTAATCAGTGCTTATTTGGTGAAAGAGGACTGATGACAAAGAAATAATTAGTGTTCTGTAGACAAATGATTTAGGGCCCTGAGTCCCTGAACTGTGAGGCCACAGTGTATTGATCTTGAGATGTGTCTTTACACATTCCTCATCTGCTAATGACATGGCAAAACAGAAGCACATGAACTTAAATTCCTCTGGACTCTGGTACTGAATGACATAGGGGCTAGATGATTTTGTGGGCATATTTGGAAAAGAGTAAACATATAGAGAACCAAAGGGTCATAAAATGGTCTGGGTTAAAAGGGGCCTTAGAGATCATCTAGTCCCAAACTCCCTGCCATGGGCAGGGACACCTTTCCAGATTATGCAAATTCTCATCCAGCCTGTCCTTGAATGTTTCCAGGGCAGGGCATCCACAACTTCTCTGGGTCATCTGTCCCAGTACCTCATGACCCTCACAGTAAAAATTTCTTCCTAATGCCTAATCTAGACCCACTCTCAGTCTAAAACCATTTCCGCATGTCCCATCACTACATGCACTTGTAAATATTTTCTCTCCATCTTTCCTGTAAACTCCCTTAAGGTAATGGAAGGCTGTAATCAGGTCACCCTGAAGCTTTCTCTTCTCCAGGCTTCACAGTCTCAATTCTCTTGGCTTTTTCTCAGGGGAGACGTGCTCAATTCCTCTAATCATCTTTTGTCCTCCCTCTGGACTTGCTCCAACAGGTTAGTGTCTTTGTCTACTGAGGATCCCAGAACTAGGCATAGCATTCAGGTAGGGTCTCACCAGAGTGGAGTAGAGGGGCAGAACCTCTTCTCTTGTCCTGCTGGCAGCGCTGCTTTGGATGCAGCCCAAGACACGACTGTTTCTTTGGGCTGCAAGGGCAACCAACTCTTGGCCAGCCTCTCATCCACCAGCACCCCTAAGTCCTTCTCCAAAGGGCTGCTCTCGATCTGTTCATCCGCCAGCCTGTGTTGATAGTGAGGGTTGCCCTGACCAAGGTGCAGCACTTGGTATTGTTAAACCTCATGAGACTTCCCAGGCCCGCTCCTTGATCTTGTCTGAGTCCCTCTGGATGCCATCTCATCTTTCAGGTGTGTCAACTGCACCACTCAGCTTGGTGTCATCTGCAAACTTGCTGAGGTGCACTTGATATAATCTTCAGTGTCATTAATGAAGATATTGAATAAGGAACAGGAAATCCTGTTTTTGTTAAATCATTTTTGTTAACCCGTTTATATCAGCAATAGCATATGAGCTGTGTTTAGCCACAGTCAAGCAATAGGGTATCTGATAGACTGAGTAACTTTGGGAAAACCAGCAAAATTTTACAGGCTAAATGTAATTTCCTTAAGTACTGAAAAAGTGACTTCTGCAGTCACTGTGTTGCTACTGGTCATTTCACTATAATTTGCTTGTCCCGAAGGCTCAGGTACAGATACCATTCTTGTCTGAAAGAATATGTCACACCAAGAATTGAGTAAGCTCTGCTAAATTTTCTTCCAGGTTGTTTAAGACTCAGTTAGTCACAGTTCGGGAAAGGAGGGGAGGTTGTTGGTCTTTTTTCTCTGCTCGATAGCTGTAGTTAGGATCAGAAAAAAAAGCCTGTGCAAACATCTCATGAAAGCTGGATGCTCCTCACATGAAATGATAATTCAAAACAGTTTTGCATCATTACAGATTTTTTTGTTGTAAATATAAAGAAATAAGCTTATCAGAACACTGATACCTTATATTATGCAGGTAAAATAAGTGTAAACATATGTAAAAATGACGTGCATCTACATCAACCACTCTCCATTCACACGGTATAACTGACAATTGGAAGACCTGATTAATTTGATTCATGGCTTTGGTTTTAACTTAACTGTATAAGCAGGAAAGAAGCACAACAGAATTGTGAAATTTAGCTGGAAGTCCTAGCAGGAGATCGTGCAGAAGTATTTCAGCTGTGCAGATAAACATAAGCTAGGCAGAAGGACATGAGTGTTCTTACAGCTGATTCATTTTAAGGAGAGTCACTAGTGAAGTGGTTTGGCTTAAGGGTTTAGAAAGATGAGGATGCCAAAAGCCTTAGCATTACTAGCTAATCAGCATGTTTATAAAAATAGGGAGAAGACTTCCCTTTGCTCTCACAAGAGACATCTCAAGTCAAATTTTGATTATATTCATAAAAGGCCAAATTTGTATTGCAAGTCTGTGGAGAGATGACCCACAAGATTGTTTGTTTTTTCCAAGGGTGTTGCTCCAAGTGTTATTTGTATTGAGAGGGTGGTTTCACTGCCCTGGACTGACTCCAGGCGGATTCCAGGAGTGTGTATCTGCAGCCGTAGCACCACAGTGAGAGCAGCAGAGTGGTCCTGCTCCAGCCCAAGTTGCCTCAGCCCACCAGCAGTGCCCGGCTGAGACAAGAAGGCACCAAGTACGAGTCGCCCCAGCTGCTTGCCTTGCCATCTCCTGCTGAGAGGAAGGCAAAGTCCCTCCACAAGTTGTAGCCCCTGACTGAGTACCTGCTGCCAGAATGGGGTGCTGCATTTGCTGACAGAGCTGCTGCCACTGCTGGAGAGATTGGGGGATGGAAGGGGGTGGGGGAATTAAGCCATTTTCCCTTTATCTCTCCACAGCAGTTGACAATGGGAGTCACCATCCAGGGGAGGCCTTACCGTGCCATTTTAAGCTTCGCCTTGTTCCCAAGGATCAGTTAGGTTTCAGCAACTGGGTAGCTAGTGGCTGTTACTGTTATTTTTTCCTGTTGCTATTTTGTTTTTAATAAACTGTTATTTTTTCATTTATATCTACTTGCATTTGTTTCTCCTCATTGGTGGAAAGAGACGGTATAAGTAACTCATTCTAGGATGTCCCCCTTAAATCACCTTAAACCAAGACACTTGGGCTGCACATTAGTGTAGTACCTCAAAAACTACCTCAGGGGTCTCTCTTACAGGCACTATGGTAAATGTACTTTTAATATTCTGGTGTCTTTTTGACTCAGATTTCCTGAGATAGTAATCCTCATTTACAGAATATATTGATACAGAAATCAGCCAGATAGGACATTTCTAATGCAGTTTCGAGTATTTGAAATCAGCCATTCTTTATTGCAGCATACTGATCACTTGGAGCATCCTTCCTCTAATTGAGTGCCCAGAGCAACAGGTAAAGAGAGTTTTTGTCATATGCACTGATTACACATTCATCAGCTATCCCTGATTACCTGATGTGTATGTATTACTTGAGTTTACATGTTTGTACCCCTATTGGAAGTCCTTACATTTCAAGTTCTTTTCAGTGGTCTTCAACATCTGGTGTCTTTTTTGGGTGGCAATATCAATGTTTTGCATAACTTCTTCTTTGTCAGCCTAGCAGAGCTGAGCTGGCATCCTGCTTGCCATTTTCATGACTCATGTTTGCCTAAGATCCATCCTTTATCTACTTCTCCAAGGCTGTGTTATTCTGTTCTACCTGACATTTTCAGAGTAAAATGCTGTTCTGTTCTACTGTCCTTACCAATGTGAGAAAAGAAAATATTCTTCAAATAAAAAGAAAATACGTCTATTTTCTTATTCTGGAGTTTCATCTGTTACAATGACTTACGGCATTCTTATCTGCATACTCCTCATTAAATTGTTGTTGGAGTTGTTTTTGTTTGTTTGGTTGGTTATTTTTATGTAGAAAAGTAAATTATCCATGATGAAGAGTAAATAGGTGGAGGATCAGAGTTAGTGAATTTTAGAGGCCAAAAAACCCCACAATTATTAGTAGAAAAAAACTAATCAACATTAAAAAGTAATCTGTACTTGGAAAAGATGAGACTCAGTTTGTGTAAAGTCCATGCCAATGCTGAGGTACTCTTTTAAACACTGTTAAGTAAAACAGAATTATAGATGAAGAATGGCTTAAGGCAAAGAATTAATGAAAAAACTACCCTGTTGTGAAACTCAGCAGATTAGCAGCTATAAAATGGGTATTATATTTAGAAGTGTTAAAGCCGGTTTGAGTTTTTAAATTTCAGGACAGGAAGTAAGATGTACTCAATAGAGTACATCTGTTAGCAGTTAACTAAAAATAGTCAGCATATTGCTGACCTCAAAAATATCCAAGGAAAAAAAAACCCAGAAGAAATTAATACAGTGGGAAGGCAAGTGAAAGTTCTGACCACAGAATAATTAAATAAAAGTTATTCTGTTGGTTGATACAGTTTTTAGTGTCCTAGAGCCTCTTGATACCTTAATGGTTTCAGAAGAGGTAAAGTTGCTCATCCTCAGAGAGAACCCACAACCTAATGAAAACACCTGTTAAACAAGCACTTTCAGGTCCACTTGAAACTGACCACATTTAATGCTTGAATTACTTTTTTATTTACTTACTTGTTTAAGTATCTTTATCTACATACTGAGCACTTCAGTAAGGAAGAGTCGTCCACTTCAGATTTCTTCCATCAGGCAGAAGAACAGAAGAGACATCTGGCCCAGCTCCTCTAATTTGGTGCTCAGGTAGAGCAGGATCAGTGAGTGGTTAGTGGTGTGCCACACTCAGCAAATGTCAGAAGCAATTAGAGGGAGAGGGGAAAAACACACATTGAAGGAAGGGGGGTCAATGGATCACACATGCATGCAGCCATCAGCTCTAGAATAAAACACACGTACCTTCATTCAGTTACAAATTGGAGAATAAACTGGAATGCAAGACTGCTGTCTTTACGAATATAAGCTAATATTAGCAAAAGTTTGCATTAGGGAAAAAAAGCCAAACCCCAACATTCCTCTCAGCAACATTCATCTGCCTAGGATACAATGAAAAAAAGGAGTATTTAAAATTTTTATGTGAAGAAGGGGAGGGCGGTTGATGTGTAGTCCAACAAGCAACAAGCTTTGTATACATACAGTGCAGATGAGCCCTGATGAATGGTTACTAAACCAACATGAGTTTCCATACTTCCACGTAAGTCAGTGTGATTAGCAGAGAAGTCACTTGCTTATATCAGTGAGAGTCTGCTCTGCAATATATGTACAACAATATATATGTACTAAACCATGTTATGTATGCCTGAATGAATAAGGCTAACTGTGCCTACGTGGATGAGGCATGTATCTAGAGGGAAGAGACATAAAAATTTATGGTAATCATGTGTGCTTTTGTGAAAAACGANCCCCCCATGAAAATATGGAGAAACACATCAATTGCGTTTATGTTGCTTACCTTGAACACTTCAAGCATCACTATGTTCAAGTCGAAAAAACCTAGGCTGAAAAAGTTTTATATTAAGTTCTTGGAAGGCAACTAGGGCAGAGTAAACTATGTTTACTTTTTATGCAGTTAGTCTGAAGTAAGACTCTAGCATGTGCTATAACATTAAAGAGTCTTTGACAGGTTTAGATCCCATTTGAAAAAAATGCTGACAGCTAGATATCGTAGGGGTTTTGCTTTCATATGCAAATCCAAGCTTTTGCACCTGGTTCCCATCAACAATTCAGAAAATTGCAGACCTTTTTTAATTAAAATGTTTTAACAATAAAACTTGAGAAAAGCAATCCTGAAGTCTCTTTGATGTAACAGAAGATAAGATCTAGTGACAATTTTGCTAATGTATTTGAAAGATGCCATTTTTTTCCTTTTCCAATAATTGAGTTTAATGTCAAATCACAGATCAGTTCATTATCAGTCAGGGCTAGAGGCAGCATGACCCACTTGAGAGTATTTTGAACTGAGGTGTAAATCTGAGATTGGATTGAATGGTCATGTTTTTCAGATAGTCTCAGGCACTAAATCAGACACTTCACTTAGAAACAGATTTATTTGAATGGTGTTACATGCAGACATCAATAAATAAATTTTTCTTTGTCAGAAGGAATAATTGCTGGCAACCTGAGTTTTAACACGATGTAGGAGCTGGATCACTAAGCTAATTTATTTAATCAAGCAAAGTTCCTGAGATGGAAAAACTGAATTTTGGACATAGGAGCTTTAGTAAAGGTTACAGAGGGATGCCTGAAACTTAAGGTGTGAGAAATGCAATAGGCAGCAGACCTAAAATCTTATCATAGAATAGTGGCACACAAATTTCATGTGTTTATTTCACATATCCCGAATTTTATTAGGTCCTGATCCACAATTGCTATCTTTCATGATGCAAAGGGTTGATGAGTTAGTAAAGTGGAAGCAGCCCCACCAGAAATGTTTGTCTTGCAGCCTTGTATAAAAGAGTGTATGAGCAAGGCCAGTGTTGTAAATGTTTAGTTACAGTTCCTTGCAGCAAAATGTAAAATGCAAAGACAGCTCAAGGGATTTTACTGCCTGTGACAAATTGAGACTCCACAACATTCTCAGTCTTCAGTTAGCCAAGCATTTTGATATTTCTACTATTTTCAAATGCTTCCTAGGTTATGACAAGAATTCACAATAAAGCTGCAAGCTTTTACCACAGTAACTGAAAATGTCTTCCCCTGCTCTGTGGGAATTTATAAATGCAAATTTGTTACAAAAAGTAGAACATGGAAAGACCGGGTCTAAGTGAAGCATCATTGATTCCAATGCTGGCATTTTGTCTTAGTTTAAGACAATTATATGGGGCAGGGACCCCCAAATGAGCTACCTCCCCTCTACTTTTAACCACTCCTCTTTCACCAATAAAGAGACATGAATGCAGGAAGATTTTAAGTGAAAAAATAACAAAAAAAGCAAACCAGAAACAGCCAAGATAACAGCAGTAACCAATAGACACAAAGGTGCTGAATCCCATGGACTCAATGGGACCACAGAAAACAAGATGGCAGAGAGTCCCCTCCTCCCAAGATGGCAGGACGCAAGAACAAAGACAATATGGCAGATTAGCCCTGCTTGGCTGATCCTTCCCCCTAGAAAAAAAACCTGGGAAGGCAAGAGCTTAAGAAGCAGTTCCAGTGGCAAATAGGGGATGCTGGCGTTGTGTGGGGCAGCTCTGGACCCACATGTCAGTTTCCCTGATTTCCCTGCTCCCTGGCTGGACCCAGCTGGTGCTGGTGCTGCACTTCCAAGTCTCTGCTGTATTGCAGGGGGAAGAAACAGTCCCACTGAGCATGGCGAAGATGCCACGCCAGGTTGGGTGGTTCCGTGTGTTGGTGCGAGTGTGTGAGGTCAGTGCTGATGTTGGCTGCCTCCTCCTGCTGCCTGCTAGACTCAGCTGGTATCGGTGTTGTGGGCTGGGGTTGCTGCCCCAGTGTGGGGCGAAATAAACAGTTCTGCTGACCACTGAAGAGTAG
>VZRR01011337.1:20178-265167 GCA_013398015.1 Oreocharis arfaki | reverse complement strand
GAGGGAGGGAGGAAGGGAGGGAGGGAGGGAGGAAGGAAGGAAGGAAGCAAGCAAGGAAGGAAGGAAGGAAGCAAGGAAGGAAGGAGGAAAGGAAGGAAGGAAGGAAGGAGGGAAGGAAGGAGGGAAGGAAGGAAGGAAGGAAGCAAGGAGGGAAGGAAGCAAGGAGGGAAGGAAGAAAGGAAGGAAGGAAGGAAGGAGGGAAGGAAGGAAGGAAGGAAGGAAGCAAGGAGGGAAGGAAGGAAGGAAGGAAGCAAAGAAGCAAGGAGGGAAGGAAGGAAATCTAATTTGTGCATCTGTGAGCTTCACACAGGACTAGTATACAACCTTCGTTGGAGTGCCCTTTGAACAATTGCTTGCCAGTTGCCTTCACTCATTTCTGCTGCTTTTCCCAAAGCTGGTGATGATAGCTGCTCTCCACAGCAAATTTAACCAAGGGGAGTAGTGGTGTCATTCACTCCACCATAATGGCTGTATTGATACAAACTTTACCAGATGACAGCAGGGATAAGCGGGAAATCATTGGAGGTCACTGGCATTTCCTTTAATACATGAGCTAAACTTTCCAACTCCCCCTAATTCCTTGTGAAGAGGAAGACACTGAGAGAGTCATTAGCCTTCTAAACTTCTGTTTTTTAAATCTCTCTTCAGTTGCTTATGGTTAGCACAAAGTACTCTTGAAGAAGAAATTAAAAAATAGCAGTATGGAGAATTCTCTTGGAGAGAGATGTCTAGTGATTTCCAGGCCCACAATGAAAAACTCATTGAAATTTGGGAAGTGTAGGGTGAGATGATCAAACCTGTTACTTGTGGTGTAATGACTCAATACATTGGTAGGACCACACCAAATACCTGATTCAAAATAAAAGATTGCAAGGGAAACTTGTCACATGATCACCTATAGAGACAGACATTAGAGAAATAAAAGTTAAGCAATTAAAAACATGTTTTTGCCTTAGTCATGTTTCACTTCATCAGCTCCATTGCTTTGTCTCTTCTACCTAGTGATTCATTTGGTTTAATTTCAGATCAAAAAGAAAGTAACAAATATGCTGTGCGAAAGAGGAAATTGTTGTATTTTCTCAAGGCATACCCTAGGTCAGAGACTCTAAGGGGACAGCTACAAATGTACAAATGTGTTTATTATACTGAGATATGTAGATTCAGGGAAATCTTTTATATCTGGTATTCCAGTTACAGTTTCTTTAAAATATGGCTCTGAAAACCTCAGAGAGTACAGCAGATCTTAGCAGGTGAAGTCTGGATCTTGTCCTTTTCTCATGGAGGTTTTAATAATTAGACTCTTTATTATTAGTGACAAATCTTCATGTATTTTACTTTTGTCCACTTTTTACAGGAAAGCTACTCTCTGGAATCATATGAAATATTCCTCTGGCATGGTATCCTGGCTCTGATAATGACCAGTAGTAGACACTTAGGAAAGACATAAGCTCATGTCTTTGCCCTGATGCACCCCACCTTAGTTTATCAGCAATTTGTCGATAGGCCTGTGGATCATTCAGCTTAGATGACCTTGATGGATTTAATCTCATAAAGTTGTTCAGCCTCATTTCTCTTTCATGACAGATGTGTTTTGCTTTGAACATTTCCGAGAGTCTGAGTAAAGAAGAAATGATTTTACACTCTACTTGTAAAGCTTTCGTTATTTTTCATATTTGGACTTAATAAAGTCACCAGTCAGAGGTGCATCACCAAATTCAATTGAAAATGAGGCTGAAATTTTAAGTCATAAATTTAAAATATTTTCCAATGTTCAAGAAAATTCACTTACGTACTTTTGGTCAGAAATGCGTACTCCATCTCTGTCTCTGACCTTCTCATTGATCTTATAAGGGTCAAGACACTATCTGAAGTCCAAATCTATTTTCATGGGACACAAGTTGGCAGGTCAAAGATCAAAACCTGAAATTTTATCATGTTTCAGAAAGTATCAAACAGAACTTTATTTTTCCTTTTCATTACTCTGTTTTACTATTCTTTTCCTCTGCCAAATGAATGCCATTGCATTTAGTTCTGTGGTCACTTTCCAAGACACTGCTCTCTAGACTTTTGTTCCCCAGTCTGTTAGTACATCCAGGGTTGCCCCATCCCTAGTGCAGAATCTGGCACTTTCCCTCGATGAAATTCATATGGTTGGTGATTGCCCAGTCCTCCATTTTGCCAAGGCCTCTCTGCAGGGTCACCCTCTCTTAGACGGAGTCAACAGCTCCTCCTAGTTTTGTATTGTTTGCAAACTTGCTTAGTATCCCTTCCACTTCTGAGTTCAAATCATTTATGAAGAGGTTGAAGAGCACAGGATGGAGCCCTCTGGAACCCCACTGGTGACAGGTCACCAGTGATGTCACCTCATTCACTGTAACCCTTCATGCCCAACCCATGAGCCAGTTGCTTGCCCATCCCATGATGTGTTTATCCAGCTGTGTGCTGCATATTTTTTCTGAAAGGATGCTATGAGAGACAGTATTAAAAGCTTTACTGAAGTCCAAAAGTCCAAAAGGAGTGCATTCACTTGGCTTCCCTTGATCAAATCAGTTGGTCACCTTGATATAAAAGGAAAGCAGGACTTTCCTCTCATGAAGCCGTGCTGGCTGAGACCAATGACTGCTTTGTCTTTCAGGTGTTTTTCAGTACCTCCGAGAAAAATTTTCCGCATAACCTTACCAGGCACTGAAGTGAGACTGACAGGCCTACAGTTTCTGGAATCCTTTTTGCCCTTCTTGGAAATCAGGACAATGTTCATCAGCTTCCAGCCAGCTGGGAGCTGGGACCTTTCCGGATTCCCAAGACTGCTCAAAAATCATTGAGAGAGATTTTGCGACGACATCAGCTCACTCTTTGAGGATTTTTGGATGAGTCCTGTGAGACGCCATAGATTGGTAGGCATCCAGCTGGAGCAGCAGATCCCACATTATATCAGGGTCTGCTGGGAGTTGATCATTCTCACAATTATGGTCCTCCAGCTCAGGGTACTTAAACTGCTTTGATTCATCATCTCTATTGAAGACAGAGGCAAAGAATGCATCAAACACCCCTGCCTTGTCCATGTCTCTGTCTTCAGTTCTCAAACTACAGTTTAACCTAAAGGAAAAGATGTACATGACTGAAAAGACATACATTTGGTTTAGTTAAATTTATTTAAATGTAAATTGTTTTAGGTACGGTTACAGTTCTTAGGCTCAGCACACAAAAGATGAGAAATTAGGGAAACATCCAAACGGTAAATAAGAGTTTGAGAAGTTTGGCAGTGTAAGTTGCACTCTTCATGAATATACTTCAGAAGTACTCTTCTTACAGCTACATCTTTACTCGGCATTACACCTTCCTAAACAGTGAATTGTTCTTGTGTACTATGGAAAGTCTTCAAGGCTTTCATGTTCCTAATAATCACTTATTGATTCAAACCATTCTTCAGTATTGAGAGTGGAAACTGTTCATGTAACACAAGTACTCATTATACTATTCAGTGGCTGAGATAATGCTTAAATAATGTACATTCTTCGTGCATATTCAAGTATACCCTTTCCACAAAATTATTTATTATTCCAGATAACCAATTAATCAAGCAGGTATTTTAAGTCCTTGCCAAAATTAGACTGGCAGTTTTGCAAATTATCGATCTTAGTGGCAAATTCATGAGTGTTTTCAATTTTTACTGCTAGTTGTACATGGAACAATTGCTCAGTATTTTTCTAGTATCTTCACAGGCATTTGCTTTCTGGCTGGAAGTGAGTGAGACACATGTAATAGATGCTTATCTTTATTACCTTTTTCAGTGCTATGAGCAGAAGAGCTCCTCAGGTAGCCGGCTGAGAACCCAGGTCTCTCTGATCTCGTCTCAGGAAGGTTATAAGGCTTCTGGGAAATGACTTGTAGTAGCTGATGAGGCCTCTGCTATCAGCTCCTAAGGTTGTCCAGTGACTGGTTTTCTTTCACAAGTTTGAGTTTATTAGTGTGGTCGTTGTTAATATTATCATTATTTAGTGGAATAACAAGCTTAGGGAGGGAGGAATGAATTTTTCTTTAGTCATTCTCATACATTTTTTCCAGATTATTTCTAACATTTTAGGTGCTTGAATAGTGTTTGCTTCTTGTATCATTTCACACCCTCCCACTTCTCCGACACATGCAAGAATTAAGCATTTTATTTGTGGGGTAAACTGGCATCTCACAAGAAAATAATACGATGGGGAATTCTTTGAAGATAAAGCATTACAAGATTCCCTTCAGAGAGTCACCCTTAAATCACACTACTGTGTAATCTGTTCTGCTTAGCCCATCTCTGATGAACAGTGTTATCACGAGAAGGCAGGAGAGTCAAATTAATACTTGTCCTTCCAGTTTTATTCCATCTGAGCTGCTGTCAACCTTTATCAGAAGCGCAGGATGTGGACACTCTTCTTCAACCCCATATATTGCTTTCTCTAATACAGTTGTCATTTATTCTGCGTGTTGTTATCTCATTCCATCTGGCAACTCCACAAAACTGGTAGACATCTTTATTGTCATGTAGATGGTCTAAAAGCATGAACACCACAAAACCCTAAGTAGAACATACTGGGATCTGACGTTGCTTTTTTCTTTTTTAATTTGGGAACCAAAAATATCTCATTTAATCAGAAAATTGCTTGTGAATAATTCTGCGCAGGTGACTTTTCTCTTTGAGAACAACGTCATTGTTTGCAGGCAGGGAGGAACTTGGAGGAACCTCAGAATTTAGATTTACCGTGGTTTTTAACACTGGTTTTGAAACCAGACAGGTAATGGAGAAACGGTCTCGAGATACCAGGAGCTAAAAGTTCCTGAGGAGGGAGCAAGTGATTCAACGCTTACTAGGAGCAAAGCTGAAGTCTCAGGAACCGAAATTTCAAAGCTGCAAGGTGTCTTGGCAGTTTTCTATCTGTAACTGTTGTCTCTGATAGAAATATCTGCTGAAAGATTTTAATATAACTCACATTCTGTCTCAGTAAAGGAGTTTCCCATGATTCACCACATATTTTGAATACAGCTGGCCCTCATCCGTATTAAGAAAATCTCATCAGAAAATCCATGAACTGGTTGCAATTAGTATAACCCTGAATAATGGGACAGCCATTAAAAAAATTGCATAGTATGCAGAAAAATTAAGCAAGAATCTTTCATTTTGGGAAAGCAAGAACATTTGAATTAGAAGAGTTTTTCTTGTTGGAGGTGGTGGGTTTTCTCCTCTGCCCGTGCTTGCTTTTTCCATAGAGAAATGCGCCAGAAAGATGGAGCAGCTTTCATGTCCCATGAGTTTTTCTTGATAGTTTTAATGGCAACGCATCAGACCGAGAGGCAATCTTTCAAAGCGATGTAGAGTGACTGCGCTATGCAACTCCCATTAAAATCACTGGGAACCTGGAGGCTAAACCTCTTCCCTGCTCTGAAAATATACCCTAAACTACAGTAATTGCCATTTATCTCTGCTTGAATTAACTGGATGATTAATCGTATTTCATTTCTTAAGTATTATGATTCCACTTCTGGGTACCAATTCAGTTCTGTTTTGGTGCTATAAGTGCATTGTAAAATCCCAAAGCAAGCTCTTTTTCATTTGTCACGTACTAAGCTCACATATACACAAATGTAAATTTTTTATTAATTATATAAACTAATTACCTTATCACAATACAAATAGAAGATGAATTTCTGTCATAGAAGAAATATTGTTCATTTTTTTATGTGTGTTAGCTTCTAAATAAAATAGTCATAATGAGCTAATGTGAAACCTTGACAAATTAATCAAACTAATAGACATTCGTTGTAATGTAATGTCATGTCATGTCATGCCGTGTCATTATTAGTAATTCTGAAAAGTTAGTGCATATATAGTGTGCAAATATCTCTCTACAATTAATTAAAAGAAGTATTGTAAGCAATATTAAAATTGAAAGGTTAATATGATGAGCTCAAAATGATAAGCTGTAGGGCTGGGCAACTTGATGGATGGCAATATGCCACTTAAATGTATTAAGAGTATGTCAGCCAATGCAGATATCAGTGGTCTTGGAACGTGAAGCTACTAGCACTCTATGTTCTCACTTATAGATGTTCATTTGACTTTTAATGCCAATGTGTGACTGTCTCTGATGGGTTATTTGAGCACGTTGTGAGAAACAGTCTTTTCGTATGTGTCTACATCCTGTAAACATATTACTTTCATAAACACAAGCCTTTGGAAAAGCCTTTCATGACTCTGAAATGTAAACTGAAAACATACAGTATATGAGAAGTATCAGATTGATTGAATTTCCTTACCCTTTTGTACGCTTTTGCTGCCTTAGATGAAGGATTCCTTAAGTGTATTAAAATAAAATTTTGTTTAGCCTTACACTGCATTTAAGAGGAAGACAGATGTCAAAAAGTTCAATGAAACTAATTTGTAACTTCAGATCCAAGCATAATTTAAAATCAAAGCCAGAATTTTGGCAGCCTTATAGCAACAGAAGTCTTGAATTCTAATCTGGGTACAAAATTTGTGACCTGTGATTTTGTTTGTTTTCTATTTTGTTTGTTATATTTTCCAAATACAAGTTTTGTATGGAATAAAGATTAAAATCCACTATCTACTTTCCACAAAACATACATGCACAGAACAAAAATATTTTTATCAATGCAAATTCAAAGGAATAGAATCACAAAAAAGTAGAGCTGTTTCTCATTTAGTTAAGGGGTTGGTTCTGGTTATAAAAATCCTTGAAAATTCTAGAATCTTAAATCCACCAATATGCTGAAAAACTTCACAGAATAAAAGCGAGTGGAAGCCAGCAGTAAAACAGAAGCAGCGTCTCAGTTTGTCACAGCTAGAGGCAAACATGAAGCTGACAAAAAAAAATGTGTCACTGTCAAATGGCAAGAAGGATAATTTTCAGATTTCATTGCCTGACTTTCTGTAATTAACAACAAAAAGAAAGGGGAAAAAGATAGCTGGTGCCAAAACTCACTGTAAATCCCCTAGTACAGTCATATTTTGAAAGGGCACAGAAACTAGAGGGACAGATCTGTGTCACATACCTAGAGCAAACATAATCTTAACTTAGACTGTAACACAGAAATTCATCTGCAAATTACCACTCAGATCATGGAGATCATCTGAACACGAAACCTGTACTCACAGTAGCCCAACTTGTATTCCCGCTCTTCCAATTTCCTGCTCTCCTGCCTTGTCCCACTGTAGTGCATGCTCATTACAACCAATAAAAAAGGACCCCAGCCATAGCTCCATTCTCATTTCGACACCTGATAACATCATTTCACCTGTCGTTTCCTCCAACAACAGGGTAGTTAGCATTAGTTTGCAGAGAAGATCAACTTTGGAAGATGTTAAGAAATTATTTAAAAGAATCTGGGTACCTGACTAGCTCAAAAAATCTGTCCTTTCCTTCCTTGACTTTGTGAGCCTACAAGGTCAAAAACAGTTGAGTGCAGTTCAGTGCCTGCTCCAGCACAGGTGTCCAGATTTGAAGTAGCTGTTATCCCAATGGGTCTCTCAGCTCTATGTATTAACTGCACTGCTGATGCAAGTTAATTTTGCTCAGGCAAGGTAAATTTAATTTAAATTATTCTCCTCAATTTTCTACTTGGAAAACACTAAAAAAGAGAAGTTTGTTGAATTAAATTTAGTTCAATGTTCTTCTTCTCCAGGATACTTTCTTTTTCTACAAGTCTGTCTGTCTCTTCTCGCAGGGTTTATTTACCTAATGATGAATGGATAAAAAACACTTGTTGGTAGGTAGCAGGTAGCTTGCTGCTATCTGAAAGTATTGTGTTCATATTATGAATTACAAAAATGCGAGAGTTACATCTACAGCTCTTTTCCTTCACTCTGGAACAAAAATGGGTAAAAATTAACTGCTAATTTTTACCTTTTTTTTATCTGCCTTCTAAAAGGTTTCATTTTTTCTCCTCTGCTCACCAGCATGTAATGGTTCCTATTCCTTGGCCCGTTTTCTCTTCGCTGTGTAACCAGCCTTGTGTTGTCAAAATCCTGCTCTGTTTTATATTACACTTTTTTTGTTTCTAATTCTTCTGACCTGTCTCCTCTGCAGAAAGAGTGCCTGCTCATTCTAAAATTGTTGCTTCTGTCTTCATTTCCTCCTAGATTCTCAGCATTTTTTCCATGCCATCTTCTTCCCTTCCATTGCAACTTTCACAGCTGTCCTGCCAGTCTAAACAAACCCCTGGGTGATGATACCGTAAGTTCTTCCTTTCGCAATTTCCTTCCAAAAGTCTATTTATTCCATGAAACAGTGATGGTTTTCATGAAACAGAATATGTAGGTATAAGAATGTTGGAAGTACTGGTTTTGTTCACAGTTGACAGGAGAGTGTGCTTGTAACTGAAAAATCCAGTGGACTCAATTTGAATCTTGACCATTTATAGCTGCCTATATTCTTCCAAAAGAACACTTCATAACCCCATGATAAATTTATTTCCCCATTAGAAATTCATGTCGTTTCTGGGGAATGGATGGGGTGCTGTACAGATACAATTGTGTGAACAGATGTTCTTCTGACGTTAAAAAAAACCCCAAAACCAAAAAGCACCACCACCACTCCCCCACAAACAAAACTAAATCAACCACAACTCCATGTGACTCAAGTCCAAATTATTTCAGTTTATGGCCAGAGGTTTCATGTTAGCCAGTTACGGTAATGACACTGAAATTAGTAAAATCTGTTTGTGTAACACCAGAATAACACAAGGCTGGCTTTTGGGAGATTCAAAAAGATTTCCACGTCCAAGTATTTGACACACGAAATCCTTGTCTGTAAACTGCAGAGACATTGATTTGACAGATGGACTGCTCGCTGGGTAAGGAGTGGGCTATATGGTCACACTCAAAGGAAGCGCGGTCAGTGGCTTGATGTCTGGGTGGAGACAAATGAAAAGTGGCATCCCTCAGGGGTCAGTATTAGGTCTGATGCTGTTCAACATCTTTTTCAGCAACATGGACCATGGGACTGAGTGTATCCTCAAGAAGTTTGATGGTGACACTAAGCTACGTGGTGCAGTTGACATGTTGGAGGGAAGGGATGCCATTCAGAGGGACTTCGACAGGCTTGACAAGAGGGTTTATGCAAATCTCACAGAGTTCAGCAAAGCCCAAGTGCAAGGTTCTGCATTCAGGTCAGGGAAATCCCCCAAAAATATATGGTGAGAAGAGAATAGATTGAGAGCAGCCCTGGAGAGAAAGACAGGGGATACTGGTGGACAAAAAGCATCCACAATCTCCTGGAATTGTGCACCTGCAGCAGAGAAAACCTCAAAAGAAATGTGGGCAGTGAGTTGAGGGAGGTGATTCTCCACTTCTGTACAGGTCTCCTGAGATCCCACCTGGAGTGCTGCATCCAGCTCTGGGGTCCTCAGCATGAGAAAGCCTATTGGGGAGAGTCCAGAGGAGGCCATGTGAATAACCAGAGAGCCATTTAAATAATCAGAGCCATACAAAGACAGGCTGAGTGAGTTCAGGCTTTTCAGCCTGGAAAGAGAAGCCTCTGGGGAGACCTTAAAGAAGTTTTCTAGTACCTGAGAGAGGTTGACCATGAGAGATTTAGAGAGGGATATATTACAAGGACATGTAGTGGCATCCAAGACATAATGGCTCCAAACTGAGAAAGATTTAGGTTTAGATTAGATATTAGGCAGAAATTATTTACTGTGGAGTTGGTGACGCACTGGCACAAGTTGCTCAGAGACATTGTCAATGTCCCATCCCTGTAAGTGTTCAAGACCGTGTTGGATGGGGCTTTAAGCAGCCTGGTCTAGTGGAAGGTGTCGCTGCCTACGGCAGCGGGGCTGGAGCTAGATAATCTCTAAGGTCCCTTCCACCCCAAATCATTCTGTGATTCCATGATTCCCAGATTTTGACTCATATTTGTGTCTCAGACTTCTTTTTGTACACAAAAATTGTGACTGAAAGGGTCAGAAAATTGATTTCTAAAGATGTGATTGTTGTAGATTATGTAGCTTCTCTTACTGTAATTCACTCACCTCCCTTTATATGTGGCTTCCTCCATGGAATCATTAGATGTCCAATGGAAAACAGCCGTTTTCGCAATAGCACGTATCTGATTTGCCAAAATGGTGTGATATTGTTGCATTAGTAAGATGAAAACTATTATCTTCCTCAGAGACATGCTTATTGTAGTGATTTTAATGTAGATTAAATGTCAAAATTCTTGGAATATCAGTTGTGATGTATAGGCGAGTAATTGCCTTGGGAAGCTTTAAGGTAGTGAGTCAATACAGGAGACTGCAGAGCTGACTAATGCAGATGCTTATTCATGGGGAGAACAGAAAAGACTCATAACAGTTTCTGTGAGAAATAAAATTGTATCTTTAAAAAACTAAAATCCCTTCACATTTAAACAGAAGCTCCTTAGCACTCATTCTTATGAGATTGGTCCCTCCTGTAAATATCTTATCAGTAGGTATGGATATGTCAGTCCTCATTCTTGCACAGTTCTTTAGGTGACCAAGATAAAACAGTTGTGTTACGTATGACATGGACCAGCCTATTACACTTCCATAAAATGTGGTAAAAATAACATAAATTTAAAATTCAAATTACCCTAAAATATTACCTAAAAATAATTTTGCTGAAATCAAATTTTAAACATGAATATTTAAAATGTAGAAGCTTAGCTGCAAGACATAAATAAATCAAAACCATTTTCCATACAGTGTGAAATAAGCAAAATCTTTATCTTGAAATTTGAACTCATGCACTGCAAAACTGTCCTATATGTCCTTAGATTGCTTTAACTTCTCCAATTTGGAGGCCTCATGCTAGACAACATGGTTGAAATCGATATAGTTTTTTGTAGACCGTCCAGTTGATTAGCTTTTATTGACCCTGGATTGAAATGTCTGGCTTGGTTTCTTCCTTTTTCCCTTATAATGAACAGTCCTTAATAAATGAGCATAACAAATGCTAGAATGCAAGTACAAAAGATCATTTGTTTCAAGATTCTCAGATCAGAAGAGCACTGGAGTAGTCTAAACTCTATGAAAAAAGGTTAATGACCTTTTTGTAACCTCTGACATGGTGGCGAAAAAATAAAATAAAAACAAAGCATACGGGAGGTTTCTTACATTCTAATTACACAGGAATTTTAGCTGTGAGCATTAGGCAGTGTTTCATCCCTTTGTCGGTATTTTGTTTGGAGTTGACTTCTCACTAAGAAACTGATGTAGATAAAATATAACTGTTACACAGATAAGCCTGTGAAATTAGGGACTTCACAGTATAAAAGCTCCATATTCATATTTAATTTTATCATTTGTGTTATGTAGTTTTAGCGCTTATAAACCAGTTCTTGACATGATCACAGTTAAGTTATAATAATTTTCTTACATTCTCCAGCTTACTGCAATTACAGCTGAATTGAAAATCAGGTCTGACGAGTACATTCTGAATATTATTCCATATAAATAATACAGGTTTATTATTAAAAGCAGTTGAAACAAACACATGTCTACAGGAATTTGTTGAAAATTAATCCTTTCCTAATGTTCAGACTAGAAGTAGCCAGCATCAAAAGATAAGTTAACTTTGTCTACCCTCCCTTTAGAGAAGATTTGTCACCTGCAAAATGTGATTTTATTAAACCTAATTATTTAATTCTGCAATACCTATTAAAGCCAAATCACTCTATGTTCTAGTTTCTCTAGTAGATGCTCAGGAGGGAGGAGTCTAGAGATATTGTGGGTGTGGCTAGGTTTCTATTCTTTACCAAGCATTCTATCGCTTTGGGGCATGGCTTTGAAGGGAATTAAAAAGTGAGTGCACCCTGCAAGCAGCACCATTCCGTTCCTTTTCTCCCTTGGGGAAGTTGTCAGGACCACTACTGTGGATTTTGTCCCTTTCCCACCACTGACCATCCTTCCTGTTCCTTGGGAAGAGCACAACTCCAAGTGCCAAACACAGCTGAGCCCAGGGGAGCGCACATGTGCCACGGCACTGAGTGGTGGAGGAAAGCCAAGCCCAGTTGAGCCCAAGCCAAGCAGAGAGGAGCCAAACCCAACCTGAGAGGAGAGAAGCTGAGCTGAGCTGAGTGCTGCCGACCACAGCTGAGCCCAGCGGTCTGAAAAATAGGTGACACAATGTGGATAATTCCCTCTTGTTTTTGTTTGCTCAGGCTCAGGGACAGGAAACACCAGCTGGGGAGAGCGTCCACCATCTTGTCCTTGTCTCCGTGTCCATGTGGAACTGAGTTGAGGTGTGAACACCTTCTATGTGTAAAGATCTTTTGTATATTTTTGTTACAAATGTTGCTGCTGCTGCTGTGGATTTCTTGTTCCATTGCTGCNCTTCTATGTGTAAAGATCTTTTGTATATTTTTGTTACTAATATTGCTGCTGCTGTGGATTTCTCATTCCATTGCTGTTTGTTTTCAGCAGATTGTTATATCAACCTATCGTCTCTGCTTCTGCCCCTCTCTCGCTGGAGCAGGGTGGACAAAAGCAGAGCCGTTTATTCGTAGTTGAATTCTCAGCTGTTTTTTTAAACCACCACACACCAACATGACCATCTTTTTCCATCCTCATAAATTTCTGTTCAGGATTTTGAAGAATTTTTTGTAAACAAGAGATCTGAATCTCCCTGCACTTTTATTAGTTTAACTATACCGAATCTAAGTCCCATGTATAGGAAGCATGGTAGAACCCATAAAGTAAACCAAGATTCAGAAATATTTCAAATTGTGTTCTAAATTCAACTGCTGCAAATCAAATCAACAAGATCAGCTAAATCAATAATCAATTTTTCTCTCCTGAGTAGCATTGCCAATATAATTGCTTACCAATCACACTAAGGTTGTCAGAGGTGTGTGCTTCAAGCTGTAGTCATGAGCTGAATTTTCCTGAACAAGACTGTATGACAAAAATTTTCCTAAATTACTACTTGAGAGAAAAATCAGTTGCTCAAATATGCTTATTTAGCACCCGAATTATCTAACTGTATGGAGTTAAGTGAGTTTACTTGGGTTTTATTGTACTAAAAATAAGTCATTTACATCATCTTCATGTTGGCAACATCATTATTTTTCCATTGGTTCCGAGCTAAAAGTGGCCGCATTCACAAAGAGCTACTTCAGAATATTTTGTGGAACAAGTCAAGCCTCAGAAGTTTCTGCTCAAAATATTTTCTATCAGTTTATGCACATCTTGGTGTCCAGCATTGTAAACCAACAAATCAAAATATCACAAGGCTATATTGCATATATTCTGAGGAGTGAAGTCCAGATAGCTTTTTCTGTAAAACGTAATATTTTTTACAATTACCTTCTCAGAAACTTGGAATCAGCACTCAGAGTCTAACTATTTATAGCACAATTGCCAAAGTCTTATGATATTCAACAACACCTTCAGAATAAATAATTAAGTCCTTGTTTACTTCATGACTGCTAATTTAGTCTCAACTAAAGCTTGGAAGTTAAAGAAAACATTTTGTAAGATTGTATTTGTGTGAGGGCCATTCTATTATTCGTTTGGGAGATAGTCCTGATCTTTTAAGAAGTCACTGCACTAGAAGGTCAAGTGACTCACAGAGTGGAATGATTTTTTTTTATTCTGATGGCAGTATCACACAACAAAATGGGAAAATTGTTCCATTGCATGATAAAACCCTGGTCTTTAATCACCTGCGAGGTAAAATAGCCTGCTCTGAAGAGATAGGCTGCCCTTGCTTTCCTCAAGCCAGTCACAGGACCCTGTTCTGGAGCTCATAGCGAGTCATAAAAAACAGCTCTCTAGGTCACTTTTGGGACTGAGAAGTGTAGGGGCCATGTTATGGGATGCAGGGAAGAGCCTCCTGGGAGTGTACAAGACTTCTTAGAGGTTACTTGGGATCCCCCAAATAACTGGGACCTGCTGGCTCCCACCGGATGCATCAGGTGTTTAAACCTCACTGCTGGAGGGCTCTGCATAGCACATCTGTGCATACACTTTTCCTTGAGTGGACTGCTGTCCTGGTAGTCCAGAGAGAGGAACAGAGTGATGCTATTGCTGTTGCTTGGGCTTGTGTGAGTGCACTGCTTGTCTGTGATATGTGTGGCTGAACATGTATAAATGTTCCTGTGGTATCTTAGCCTTACTACTGGGTGCATGACATGCACTGGAGCTGTAGCATCCTTATCCCTGTTGGGCTATCACGCTTGGAAGTCTTTTAAAAATACTAGCTTTTGTTAAAATTTAATTTAAATTTAAATTTAAAATTCTAGTTTAAATTTGAAAACTAGCTCTTGTTAAAATTTATCAAAAAGGTGTGACACCTTACAAAGAAGTGATTTTACATTTCAATCAAAGAAATTAAGAGGGGAAAGAAGCAGGAATAAAGCATAGCTTTCATGTTATGCATAACTTTCATGTACGTTATTATATGCATTTTTTTAGCATCTTCATGTGTTCTATCTCTTGGAACGGCACTCTATACTATCTTTCTTCCTTACATTTTCCATATACTTTCTTTCCCTCCCGACTGAAAGAATAAACTGCTATTCATGTACCTTTTTTGCTCACTAATTCTAGGGCAAAATTCAAGACTTTGAAAATAAGTATTAGTATATATTAAGACATATACAACTACAGTATGACTGAAGTGACATTCCAAAATGCCCTATAGCTCACGAGAGTCACAAGGAGTATAATGCCAGTTCCCAATACCTCTGCCTTTCCTAGAAGTGAGTCTTTGCGGATGATTTTTTATCTATGGGTAACCCTTTTAAAAATAAAACATCGTTCAACTATTTTTTCTTCTCTGTCTTGTGACGTCTCTTCAGTAAAACTTTGCTCTCACAATCTTGCATTTTATCAGAATTTGACCAGTGATCTTCTTTTGGTGACAATTTCTGCTGTGTCATCTGAGCATCCTGCCAGTGTCTTGCAGGCTTCAGAAGGTTTGTACCTACCTTTTCAAACATGCAGTTTGATGAGAAGCAAGCTCACTTTGCTTAAGAGGCAGCTCATTATTCTAATTTCAAAAATATCTTCAAGAAGGTTATCTTACGTATTTTTTGTTGGTGAATATGTCTCATCTGCTTCAAATTATAAAATAATAATGAAAACTATCTGGTAAATAGGATTAAAGCAAGCCCACAGACAGAGATAGAGCCATTTAGCCTCAGTGGAGGTAATGCAGAAGGAAAATCCTAGATAGAAAACATTGACTTGAACATTTATTTTATTTGAATGCCTTAGATGAAAGGTCCATGTTTGACAACACGCAAGTAACTTCAAAAATGTAGTTTGGGAGGAAGCTAAAATCTTGCCAAGATCATATTTCAAGTGAAGAGGGATGGTATAAAGAATCAAAGCTAATGAATTTTGTTGGCATCTCAGATTAAATTTCGTCCACATTTCTACTGATAAAAGAAAGTAAAAACTAAGCATATAATCTCCAATCACAAATGATACATTATATGATGGGTCCGTAATTAAAAAAAAAAAAATTACTTAAACAAAACCATATTGACATCATCTAGGTTAAAACATAATCAAAACCAAATTTCTGCTGAGTAAAATGGATATTTTATTCAAAAAACAAGAGAAATCAAATACATCTTATAATTTTGAGCAGACTTTTCAGTGAATGTAATATAAGAAGAAGAATAATTATAGTCTACTACTATTATTGTCATTATTAGTAGTATTATTATTTTATATGCAGTGATTATTCTATCTGTAATGTTTTCTCTGTCAATAATTTTCTTGGCACCTTGGAAAAGGAAGAGAGGTCGGACTAGATCGTATCAGGAGGTATATTCCAATCTAGTTATTCTGTGATGGCGTAGGTAGGTGCAGAGAGGGACTTGTTGTTTGGGGAAAGGAGATCACCTCTAGCATGACTGAGTCAGAGCAGACTTTGCATTCTTCTTTTGCAATTTTGTTGTCTTCTATGTGTCATATAACAAACCTTGTCATAGATAGGTTTCTATTTCTCTTTCTTCTGTAGTTCTACAGGTAGAGACAACCAGCTGATAATGTTCATTCTACCACAGTAGAGAAAACACAAATAAAAATATTCCTGATCTTACTAGAAGGGAGTTTGTCATCATCTGGCTGTCCACTTACTTTCGTTCTGGAATTCACTGATCTCAGAAATTTGCTCTGAGATCTTCATTTAATTATAAATGCCAGTTAAATATTGTGCTTGCTTTCAAGTTTTACCTAATCAGTGCTATTTCTTAAAATGAAAATAAATAATAAAAAAATGTTTTTATGATAATTAAGATTCCTCTGATCCTAATTTACACATGTAAGAGCTGCCTTTTTTGCGTTGTCATCCTTTACAGTATCACGCGCCTCCACTTGACAGTTTATCCCGCATTAAGATGGGTATTTGCATTAATTGCATATTCATCTGAGGGCATTTGGAAGGGGAATTCAACAAGATGAGATTTAGGTAGATAATTTTGTTGTTCTGAAATTTAATGTGAATATAGTGCCCTTCGTGAAACTTTAATCTCAGCCTGTTTTTGAAAAGGTATAATTATTTATTTGCTCAGCATTGTCAAGTCAGACCCTAAAATATCCCAGCCTTTTAATTTTTTTTCCTGAAGACCTCATTAAAAAAACAAAAAAAAACCGAAAAACCCAAACCAAAACAAAAAAAAACCCCCATAAATAACCCCCTGAGATGACTGAGTACCTTACCTTCTACACTTTGCAGGGTGGGAGGTGTTCAAATATTTGATGCCTTGAAATGTTTATGAAAATGAGGAGAGGAAATATTCCTATCTCCAAACACTTGTGTCTCCTTTTGCCTTTAGTGAGAAATAAATGTCAGTACTGTTGTGGTGAAATTTCTGATTATAGTCTTATGTATAAAGTATCCAGAAATATGTCAAAGGCCCCCCACTACTTTTAAATGAGTGGGTTCTGTCTTTGTCCTAGAAGAAGTGTAAAATAAAAGTGGATTCACTGAGTGGTTACACTCTATTATAACACAATGTGGATTAATAGTCAGGGCAAATGCCGTTTTTGAGGATGAAACCCTACGCAATGCAGTTGACATTTACCTCGAATTCTCAGAATTAAAGATGAGAGAGGAAGACAAAAGCTCCATTAGCTTAACCAACTCACCTGCTATCCATGAATTGTGCTTCTTAAAAAGACATCGTCTAGTGCAGCCTGGTTTTAAAATATGCTAGTGTGCTGGGGCTTCCATCACTATTCTGGGATGCCTCAGTGCTGATAACTGGCTTACAAGAACCAACACTGTGGAACTAAAAAGATTAAGGGCAAAGTTTGATTTCTGACCCTAAATTTAATTTTTATATTTCAAACTAACTTCACTGCAGTAAGACTTCATGATATTTTTCAGCTTTCATTCCATCTCTTTTGACTCCCATCAGCTTCTCCGATGTATGGTGTAGAAGTCTGCAAGCCTGCAAATATAAACTTCTATTTATTAAAAATTATTATAGTTCAAAAAGATATATTAATGAAAAATGGGCTGTCAAAAATATGGAGTGTTCTAAAACTGAAAAACCAGTCAAAAGAAGAAATAAATGCATGAGGAATAGGAACATATGAAGAATTGGCTTTGCAATTCTTCAAAAATCATCTCTCATTTGATTTCATTTACCAATATTACGTTTACACAAAATACGTTGTTTTGAACAAGCATTCAGTATCACTGCAGAACTGTTTTGAGCTTTCAGTGATACAATTTATCTTGCATGAATTCATTTTGCAATGTAACTTCATGAGGAAAATATGTTGCACCAGCATCATAATTTGTAGTGACATGGTATTTGTAGCTGTAAGATTATTAAGTAAGCAGTGGAAATTTTAGTCAAACGCAGCAGCCATCTCTTCTTGTCCATAGAAGAGTTCAAGAACTGCTTTGAGAACTGTGGGTACATCAGGTCAGTTATCTACTCTACCCAATAAGAGTAAGGCTATCTCTTCCCCACCATGCCCAAATCATCTTCTATTAAGAGATTATTCCTCTTTTATGCAACAGCATACATTAAAGATGGAGCAATCCTACCAGTAGGTCTAGATGGAGCAATGGAGTTCAATGAAAGCATACCAGTTTGAAATGAGAAACTCCCTGAGCAGTAGTATGCAATGCCAATAAACCCTATACACTCTGTATTGCTCTATCTTTTTCTCTAACAAAGAACTCAATGAAACTAGAAATAAAAAACAACCCCAAACTGAAAAACAAAACACCGGAATGTTCTTACTATACTCTTCTCCAATCTCTAGGGATTTTTTTTCTCTCCAAGGCCTGTATATTTTACAAGATGGGAGACCCATTTCTTTTTCTGTCTATGACTTGAAACTTCCTTATCAGCCTGCTTGACTTATTTTTGCTTTGTTTCTTGGATCTCTGCCAGAGGAGATGAATTGAACCCTGAGTCTATGCACAAAACAATTCAGCTGTCTTCTGAAGGCAGAAATGCTATACACCCATTGCTTACCTTATTGCTTAGGGGCAATCAGGACCACTATTGCTGCCTTTGAACCATGAGATTTTCCTGAGGTATACTTCCAAACATCTTGGACAGTTATTTGAAGTGTAGGAACAGATGGACTTTTTGGACCCATCAGGTCTAAGAAAGGCCCTTTGTGTAAATGTCTGCCAGTCTTATTTTATTCCTGCCAGTAGAGCAGACCACACCATACGATCCCCCACTAGAATCAGTGATAAAAGGAATTTCACTTGAGAACGATAATTTGGTAATGTTCTCTCCAAAACAAAACCTTTCCGTATTCCTCAGTCTCAATACATTGGCTGTTATGAAGGTGATCATCTGAGTTTGGATTATACTCGCAACGTTGTCTTCTCTCTCCTCACCACCTCGCTCCAGGTAAATGTTGTCCCAATCCAGCTGAAGAAAACACAGGTTGTGTTTTTTAAGAGTGTAATACAAACCAGCTGAGGAAAGTTGTACTTGCACGTATCTCATGGGAAAAGTTTCCTGTTCCCATGGGCCAGTGTGGCTAGCGCAGCAAGAGATCTAGAACCTTTCATCTGTTTCAAAACACGGAATCTGACACTTAGAGATTGCACTTACATTCACACACATACATAAGTGCCAAAAGGGAATTTGGCTTCCATCCACTAAACAGAGTTGAATACTTGTTAACGTGGTCTTTAAAGAAATTCTTAGAAAAAGATAACATGTGAGTTTAAAAGATAATCATAAAGTGCTCACTAGTGCTAGAGAAAGGTCTGGGTTTGCCAATATGATCCATGTTTAGGGGACGAAAGCTTCTCAGTGGATATTTACTTCGGGAAATACTGTGCATAGTCAGGTCTGGATTTTAGAATGGAAGCAAAAGGGATTTTTTATGGTTTATGGCACAAATAATTTCTCTCTTTTGAAGTCATGGATTGTCATAAACACTTATTAAAATTTATTACTGAGCAGTAGGGAAACTTTTCCAGAAAAACACTCAGTATTACCTGGATACCAGTTAATTAATAATTAAAAAATTACCAGTAATTTTTTAAAATAAGGAAAGTAAATATAAATGTTTTAAATATGCTAAAAGAAACCCAGATTGGTGTTTCATGTGGGTGTTTCACAGATCCCACATGAATTGGTGGGGGAGTAGTTACCTGTGACACAAGAAAAGGAGACGAACCAGAAATTCCAAAGAAATGTAAACTGGGAGCATGTTTTTTAAAAATTATGATGGTAATCATTTTGTGTTTGCGCGGTAATGAGCCAATTAGCAAAAGATGGCATGGTCAGGGACGGTATGCCTTTCTCTCTGGTGTCTCACCCAGCAAAAAGAGCATTTCCCATTGCATATGTGTGTGTGTTTGCACAGGCATATATCTTCATCTGTTTGACCTGCCCAGCAGTGATTTAAGATATCAAAGCTGCAGAAGAATGCTAACAGTGCAGCTAATCTGTCAGCCATTCACTTCAGACAGTAAATACTTGTCAAAAGAAAGCGATAAAATATATTAGGATATAGATCCACAGAAGATGGAGAAAAAAAAATTAAATGCTGTGCACTCTTAGTGCTAAAAATTGCTATTTTCGAAGAAGAGATTATACAGATATACACTCTATTCTTGCACCAAATTCAGGATTTATAAAGGTATATGGCACGTATGTCCTCAAAAGATGTGTGGAACTATAAGAAAATGAGACTTTCTGTCTGTCTGAAAATATCCCCTACAATTTAGGAAAGAGTAGACAGGCTTTTTGTATTGCAGCTTGATCTATTCCCAGAACAGACTGGAGTGTGAGTGCTCGTGCTGTACATGTGGATACAACCATTATACCATGATTGAAGAAAACAAAATCTGGTTCTGATTCATGATGGAAAGTATGAAACTGACATTTATTGCCCCAAACAGTTTTTGGTACTTTGGGGTCACAGTGACAAGTTATTTTCAGAGAGAAAATTGCATCAAAGGACTGAATATGCCAAAGCTGTTCCTAACCTGTGTTAGACTTGGTACTTTTACAGTCACCTACAACATCGATATTACTGGTGCAGTTTTTAGTATCTTTGATAAATAGAGTATGTACAAACCATGCTCCTCTAATTCTGGGGGGCACAATTAATTTTTTAGTGACTTCCTTCTCATTGAGAATGCTGTGAACAAGCTGCTCCTTCTTGCTTGAACCCTGGCCTTGTAGCAGCTTTAAGCTCCTTGCCTTTCCCGTTCTGTTTGTAATGGTACAGGTAGCTGAAAGGTCAAAAAGACAGGTGAGGAGGGATATAGATTTGATCACATTGAATTCCAGCAAACTTCTACTAAGTGAAGGTGATATCTCAGTACCACAAAGTTAGATTTCATTATTAGGGAAGCATTTGTACTTCCAGCACTCACAAGCTACATCCTATTGGATGTTTGTGGAAAGGACTCTTCATCTCTCATGACTGATCAGACTCCAAAATCTTAACTGGTATTTTGTGAGAGCAAATTATTTTCATCTACCTGAAGATTAAGACAAAAAACTCAACCCACCAACCGTAAAACCAACAGAAAAAGATGTTTTATAAAGGCATCTCTGACAGTGATGTAGCCACACAAGCTAGAAATAGAGCAAATGAGTGCCTGACTACATCCTTGGAGTAGAAAACCTTCAATTGATGTGTGGCTCTTGCAAACCCCACAGTAAATGCATCATTGTGCTTATAAAATAGTAATTTTTAAAATCATTGAACTCTAGCATAAGTAATGTCAGACATTGGTCATATGCACCAATATTTTTTAATAAACCTGCAAACTATCTATTTTTGTTAATGTATGCTCTGATAGCCGAGCATTGCATCAGCTCTGCAGGCTAGCGTGTTTTGACCACTCTGATAAATTACCATTACTATTCTTTCAGTGGGTGTTTCTGAAGTAGTGTGGGCGAGAAGCAGTGCTGTGAATGTTTGTCTGTACAGATGCAACTTTTTTGTATATAATGCTAAGTGGGTTCTTCACGAGCAGTGAAGAAGATAAAGTGTAACCACAACATACACCCTCTCTAGTAAATCTCAGCGGATAAATGTGCACATTGCCATGCAGAAAGATGAGAGCTAAAAATGGTTGTATTCTAAGCGAAATACAGATTTAGACTTATGCTCCTCACGCAGACTGAAGTGCCATCTCTGTTGTCAATATTTAGCAATAATCATTCCCTATTAAACTCCTCGTTTCTTCTCACTGGGTAATTATAGATTGAGCATCAGTGGCGTCAGGACTTTAATTAATGGAAAACTAGACACTTTTGTGCATACTTAGGTTTTTCCTATGTGTTCACCTCTCTTTAAGTGATCATTTCTGGAAGAGTGCAAAAAATTTTAGGAAGTGGTGAATAACCATCAATATCAGGATTTCCATGAGGTTTTGCAGCATTAAGGTTCACGGAATTACAGATAAAAAGGGTGTAAAATTTCTGTTTGTAAGTAACACAGTGGTTGTGTTTATGCCAGAATGGAGTCATGTATTGCTGTCGGTTGTTCCTGGAGTCATAACAGGAGGAAATAATGAGCAGAGTTAATGAAATATGACTTTGTTCTCTAGAAGGCCTTGTGGTGACCCCATGGTCAGATGATGCGGATTACTTAAAATTCAAGTAGGACAACCAAGGAATCCTCTTTTGTGCATGCCACTGTTTGGTTTTAGTGTTATGTTTATGTCATAGTTTATGTCATGTTCTTCAGTAGCCCATTCTTCTTCCATGTAACTTGATAGAGAGGGTTGTAATCTGTCTGTAATCTGGAGTATGCATGCTCTAAAAACGTACAGTGCCTAGGAAAGAAGCACTGGGAAAGAGTATCCTTCTTGCTGGCTGATGGGGACATAGCTGCTATTTTGCTGACTGCATCCATTGGCATCTGATGATGTCCATCTTGCCATTTTACTCCCAAAAACTGAATTACCTGGACATGTCCTTTGACTTTACTTTGCTTTATGGCAACACTGGCTCCCACTAGGACCTTCCAAACCATGCTGACTTTTGCTCACTTCCTACCCCTCCTCCCCTGCAGTGGGATGGAGAGAATTGGAGGCACAAAATATAAAGGTCATGAGTTGAGATAAGAGCTATTTACTGGAAACAGCAATAGGATAAGAAAATTAACAGTAACAGCAACAATATTAATAACAAAATCTGCAAAAGAGATAGAGTGATTCACATGAAAATGCTCACTGCAGAGCCCTACCCAACATGACCATGGCTATGCTGCCCTGACTGTAAGAGACCCTCTTCTCTCCACCTCTGACAGCGATGTGAGGTGGTATAGAATAACCTCCACGTCCTATCCATGGCCCCTCCCGGCTACTGCAAAAATTAACCCTATCCTGGGCAGAACCAGGACATTATCCCACTGAAGTATGGTGAAGATGGCAGACAAGTGGGTAAAAAAAAACAAACCTGTATCATTATGATGATCTGGCTAAAATATCGGAGAAGACAGAACATCACAGATGGTAATTCAGACCCTAGTTCAGCCTCAGACTTCCTACATTCTTCAAATCAGGCTTGATGTTCTCTTTCTGTCCTCAGTGGGAAGAGGCGATGCAATACTGCCTTATCCATTGCCATAGGACTGTACCTATTTCTTCCTCTCCTCTTATTAAAAGAAATTACATTTGTGGGATTTCTGAGCTTACAGGAGCTCTGCCTCTGAGGGGAGAACAATGATCCCATAAGGAATTTTTCTCTCACTTTCTTAAGTATGGTTTTAAGCAATGTTCACCAGGATACAGGAAGAAAAATTGCTGCAGCTTGTTTCTTTTAGAGGTCATTAGGCACCTTCTCATTCTACTGTTAATTTTCATCGATTACTCCTGATTTTTTACTTCAGTCAATAATTTGATATTGTCAATTTCAGATCTGCGCGAAAAGCATCATACAGAGAACTCTCTTCTGATTTAACATGACATGTGAGATGATGTTGAGTTCTCTTTCCCAGCTATCAGACAACAGCAGACCTCAGTAAACAAATGTAGTCTCTCTGCATGAGACTTAATTTTTAGAACCTTTAGGTTTAACAGCAATAGACACCGTCAGGCAAACTTTCACTCAAAATGTATGGGTTTGGACCAGGCAAAATAAATTTTAAAAATATGAAATTAAAAACACTCCAAAAAAACTCTGAGAAAAACTTATTTAAAGCCTTTGCAGATAAAATATTGTTGTACCATGCTGGTATATAAAAGCAATGCTGAGCTCCATCTGTCCCTTGCACCGAGGAGCTCAGAACTGGACACAGTGCTCCAGATGTACCTCACCAGGGACAGGATTGCTTGACCTGCTGGCAATGCTCTTCCTGACACACCCCAGGATACCATTGGCCTTCTTGGCCACTGGGCCACATTGCTGGGTGACGGACAGCTTGTTGTCCACCAGCACCCTCAGGTCCCTCACTGCAGAGCTGCTCTCCGGCAGGTTGAGTCCCAGCCTGCACTGGTGCATGGGGTAAATCTGTGTGAAGTTAGGAAGGTAAGTAGGTAATCTTAACAATAGACAAACATCCCATGTTTTAATTATTTGTCAGAAACGGACTGCCTCTGAGCACTTGCCAGAGTTATTTGGCATCTTTGGATTTGTGCTGGTTATTTTTTTCAATCTTTTTTCAATTTCAAATACAATATTAATCTATAAACGTGTTAGCAAGACACTCGTAATTTTGCATATATTTTATAGTTCAAAAACATCACAGCTTTGTTTTAGGACAGCTGAGGTAGAGATATGCACTCCATGAAGTCCGATGGGTTCATGAAGTTCTTTCTGGTTATTTTATTCTCCATTAGGTAGGGACCTGAAAAATTAGATCTCAGTTGGCCTTGATCCAAGTGAGACATTATACAAAATTACTTTTTGATGTCCTTTTGCACCTAACCTTCTTTATTTGTTTTTGGGGAACAGGCTAATTGTTAGGAGGATACAAATTTTTGAAAAACTTTAAGCCATTATCTGGCATTTAATTTTACTCTCAAGTGCCCAAGATCACCCCCATTTTAAAAAAGAGGGATCAAAACTCTATTTAATAACTCAAGTGCCTTTAGAAGACTTAGCACTTAGGTTGAAGTCAAAATTTAGTGCTAGGGATACTCCCTTCATAGATTGACAGCATTTTCAGAAAGAATATGAAATTTCTAGAGATTAAGACTGAAATATGATAAATAGATTTAAATTAATTATGGTGCTCATCATTCAGTACTTTCCTTAATGAAGAAGCTTTTTTCATTTGAGCATGGACGTAAGAGCGTAACTCATGGCATTTCCTTTTGGGAAAAAAAAAGGCAGGCAGAATGTTTACTCAGGAAGCCACGGGGAAAAAAGGAAGATCTAGCGAGATACTCGAGAATCTCTAAGGACTTTCCTCTTTCCTGTTAATTCAGCAGTGTCTAGCAACTAGATTTGAAAGTGTGTTTTAATTATATGTTGCAATCCAAGAATGACTTCTGCAGGATATGCAAGAAATTGCAAAACTCTGCTTCACTGAAGGGAAAACATATTTCCTATATGCTACCATTTTCTTTTTGTTTGTAGTGGTAGAGCGAAGGAAATGTTTCCATGTCCAGCTAAAAAACCCCGTTACAATAATTTCTATTTCATAATGGGTATGGTCACTGGCTTAAGAAACAGAAAATGTAGCCTGAATCTGTGTTGAAGCCACAGGAGGCTGAAGAAAAGAGGTACTTGAAAAATTAAGGAAAATATTGTAGTTTTACAAAGCCATTCCATTTTGACTTAAGCATTTGCCTCCTGACATTTGTGTTTCAGTTTGTATCATTGACAGCAAGGTACTGTTTTATTTTTAAGAAGTTAAACTATGAGAATGAAAGTGAGTTTAGCTTTTACGTACTGAAGCATCTATAGCCTGAAGAAGTTTAATCACGTTCAATGTTCAATCTGCCTTAAGGAAGATTATCGTTGTCCAGCTACTTTTAAAGCAAGGGAGCATGATAATATGAAACTCATTAGGGGCACATAATCACCAAGCATTTTGGGAGTGCAGAAAAGGCTTCCACACATCCAGGTAACTTTGCTGAGCATAAGAAGATGAAAACACTGTATCGAATCAATTTTTTTTTTAATCCTTACCCAGGAAATAACAGAAGCAAAAAAGAATTTCAGTTTACTTTCTTAAACTGGAATAAACAAGCAAAGAAAGGCAACATTTTTTAATCTATCTAGCCTCAAAAATTTAGCTTCATCAATACAAACAGGAATATGCAGCATTCTGACAGAGGAAACTGTTTCTAGTAGATCAACCTGTGATCAATAATTAAGCTCTGCTTATTCTACCTTACACCTGTATAAACTCAGGAGAGGGGCAGGCAGGAAGGTACGTGTAGGTGCTGAAGTTCCCTTCGTGTCAGTCAGGAGTCCTTTAGCTTGTGTAAATGGAGACAGACTAAGAAAAGAAACAACAGATTTTTGCTGAGTCAAAAGCAAAGCAAGTCTAAGGTCCCAAATTCTGTTTCTGTTTGGGATTCTGCTTAATCCAAAATCTTCTCCTGCTAACATATCTTAACTATATGACATATAATTATTTCTTAATAATAATGGAGCATTTTCTACGTCTGTCTCAAAATTCCAAATTATTTCACACCTTCATTATTTAAATATAAAAATAAAATTATTCTTATATTTTTCATTTTTGCTTCTTAAATAGTACAGTCTTCCATTTGTTCAGGAGGGGAAGAATCTCAACATTACTAATTCAGATGTTACAGAAGAGCTGCCCTTCTGTTGCCAGGTAGGCAGGGAGGGACTCTGTCAGTGCAAATGCATTTTGCATCAGTGTGTCATCAGAGAGTTCAACAGAGGGAAGAAGCAATCTATTTTAAGTGTCCATGAATACCTATGGCAAAACATATGGCATTTCTGAATACCAAATGAAATCATTATGATCAGTGATACTCTAATGAATACCAAATGAATGTGCAATGAGAGGACCCTAAGCATTATTTTGATCAATTATGTCACAATGCTGTGGGCGTATAACTACAGTATTTGTAGGCTGGAAGCTCTACCCTGACTTTCAACTATATAATTAACATGCACATAATTTTTTTTGCAATGTACAAGAGTTGCAGGAACTACTATGTATTTGACAGCTATTCATACCAGAGTGTAACTTCTAAAATCTTATAACTTCCTTGAGAAATGTAATCCTTTAAAATAAAGGAAGAAATGGCATAAATGTAGGAATAGTATATGGTTTTTCCATGAGAAGGTGCAAAACTTTCTATGACATATAAGACACCAGGATTGAAAAAAACCACCTGGGAAGACATAGTGAGTTATGTGTATGAAATAACAAATGCCTTATTAGTATATATCTGTGTCACCTCCCAAAGCAAAGAGCAATTCCTGGCTCTTCTTTAACTCATTGGAGTGCTCTTCCTTTTTCGTTTTTCAGTGCACTATCCATTAACATCCTTTTATCTCATTCTAACCTCTACTAGTGCCAGATCAAAATTTTAATTTTTCTGAAATATCTCTTCATATTAACCCACATTAAATACATTTTCTATCATACCACCAAAAGAGAAAGAGACTATTGAGGAAAACAAATGCATGAATGAATGAAATTATGTACATAAAAGTGAATATTTCATGCCCAAATTGTCTGCATCTCACTTTTCATCTTGCCTTAAACTTCCCTTATGTTTTATAGCCTGGTTCTCTAAACACGTACACAGTGCGTACCAAGACCACTAAACTAATTCTGCAGTTTATCAAAACCAGGCAGTCAAAAATAATCTACAACCTCCAATTATACATTGCTTCAGTAACTAACTTTGTTCTTCATTAATTAGACATGTATTTCAGCTACTGTCTTTTAAAGAAATTTTTGAAGGAATGTCCTTGTTTTTATTCACTGTTTTCTTGGCAATATTGATCTTCAGTCTTTTCCTTCCATGTGTACATGCTTCCAAGTTTGAGGAGGTAAATTAATATCTAGTTTCACTGAGGAATTTACTTTTCCCCCTTTTCTTACTGTTATTTGTAAATTTGAAAGTTCTATGATGGAAATCCAAAACTGTTCTTTATGTTCAGTACAACTAAATATCTCAAAAAACCAAACCAAAACAAAAAACCCCAACCCAAACATGTCAAAACTTGCATTCTGAAGAATAGTGTTTTGAATCATATGAGTTTTGTAATTTGCTTCTTGCTTTTGAAAACTGTAAAGCAGAGGTCTTCCTGAAGCTGCACACGGTTAGAATTTTTTAGTTCTTCACCTGTATTAAGGACACAAAATTGTAAAGAAATGGCCTTTCAATGCAGTCTCTTCAGGAGCTTTCAGCCCTGCTCACTTGCACATGAGTTTGCTAAGATGTTGGTATTTAAAATTAATCCTCAGGTTTTAATGTACAATGCCACCTGAAGTTCTTTAGAGAGTTTGCTTTTAAGATGAAAGAAGATGAAAGAAAGAAGAAGCAGGGAAAGGCTGAACTGACAGATTCCCTCATGCCCAGGAGCAATAAAACTTCCTTCTGCAAAAAGACACTGATCAGCTACTGTTTTCCACCAGCTTTTCCATCAGGCAGCCACTCCACTTCTGCAGTCATTGCATCCCTATCTATGAGCTCTGCAGGACGTGGGTCAGGCCATAAGCAGTCAAATCACACTCCTATCTTTTCCCCGAAGTGTAGGCAGCTATGATGAGTTAAAAGCACCTGCTTGCTACTCACAAAGGCTGTAAAGTTGCTACATTAGCAATTACCTCCTCTAGTTTACTCAATCCCTCTATTCACCAAGTGCATCAGAGAATCACTCCCTCACTGGGTCAGTGCAAAAAATATAGATTAATTGTGCTAATCAAGCACTCGAGGCAGCAAATGCAGAAAACATCCAACTCTTCTATTTCTCTGGTCTATTCCATTCCATCTACACTTCTTACCTCTGGGTCTTCCCAGTGTGACTGATTTAATGTAGAGCCAGGATTTGGAGACAGATTCCAGTATCTTCTCCGGTCATTTAATGCTGTCAAACCATGTTAAGAAGTGTCACTTCTTTTAACTACTGTGGATATATATTGACTTGTTAGTTTTTGAACTTTAACTCTAGAAATATTCATAATGGTTCTGTATCACTTCTTTTCAAACCATTTCCTTGCCACATTACTTTTCTGTATCATCTCTTGCATGAAAGCTCAAGATTTAGATGTTTTCTACAATCTACTTTTTGTTGCTCAGGTAGCTTATATTTTCCTCCTAGTAACCTACAAAACTTTTGAGGTTCTTTTCTTCAAGGTTCACGTGTAACAATCTCTATGTGACTGCACTTCTCTTTTTACCCAAAGCCAGTCAGGTTGCCATGTGCAACTCACTTCACAAAATACAGTATTTCTTCAAATTTTAAAAGGCATAGAAAAAGGTGTTATGCGTATAAGAATGTGTTCTACTGTTTTTTTCTTGTAGGGTTCTTAATTTGTTTAGTATTTTCAACACAGTTCCACAGTGGAAGACGTTTTCCAGAAATCCTCTTTCTTGTTGCAAAGTTTAATGTCAGAATGACAACCTCTGTTAGAAATGATGAGATTTCTCCCTTTCGGTGTTGGAAGGAAATATATAGCATATTCAACAAATGTTAGATGATACACTGAAATGTGCACAGATTTTCTAATTGCCACAATTTAAAGGTTGGTATTGTAGGCTCTTTGCTGTATTGTGGCTGTATTAGCAAAAGCATTCGACTTGTCACTTCTGGATGGATTTCCCAGTTATGTGAAGTCTCCTTAAACACCTACACAATGAACAGTGTATATCTACCTCCTTCAGTATTTGCATGTAGTAAATGTTCTCTGGATACTGAAGTCTGGGAAACATATAATAACTTGAATTCAAGCACAGCAAAACTAAAACCAGGTCTATTCTACAGATGCTATCTTTCATTTCCATGTTTTACTCAAAACCCACTCCTTTTTTAGATGTAAGAGGAATGCCAGTCTGTCACACCACAGCAACACAAAAACTAGGCATGCTGCCATCACAACTATGTCTTTTTTTGCCAGAGCATTGTCCAGAATAGATAATTGAAAATCTATAATATTAAATTGACTTAAAAAAAAAAAATACAGAGAATGTGTTAAAGCCTGAAAAAACCACCTAATTCTTTTAACACTGGACTATGAAGTCCCCCAATTAATTAACTAGTAAACAATGTTAAAATTAAAGTATTGCAGTCATTTTGTTGGTGTTTTCTAGGATAAAATATTGGCAGATTTTGAATCAAGTGACCTTCTTTAACCCGGATACCCTGCTAAGCCAGGGACAAAGTGACGAATCAAGGTCATTTTTCAGCCTATGTTAACTAGAATGTCAATTACTCTTTCGCTCTTCCACAAAGCAGTCACAGAGAGTTAGTGCACAGGCTCAGATGTGAGTGCATAAAGAGGGACAGCCTCAAGATATATTCACTCTGCTGCCTTTCTATCCCTCTTGGTAGTCAATACGCTTTACAAGTTTTGATTCACTTTTCAGGTTTTCAATAATTAATTCCCTTTTTAATTGGATTATTTCCTAAACAGCTTTTGAGGAATTTTGTGTACTTAAAATATGGTTCTTTGCTTTTCTCAGAATCACAGAACGACAGAATGGTTGAGGCTGTAAGGGGACCTCTGGAAGTCATCTTCTCCTACTGTCTGCTGCTTGAAGAGGATCACCTGAAGTAAATTGTGAAGGACCATGTCCAGACAGCTTTTGAATAAACCTAGAGATGGAGACTCCACAACTTCTGTGAGCAACTTGTGCCAATGTTCGGTCGCCCCACAGTGAAGAAGTGTTTCCTCCAGTTTCTCCTCACTTAGAAAATATTCCCACCCCTTTAACACCATAATGGTCCTTCACTGGGCTCTCTGTAGTAGCTGAATATCCTCCTTGCACTGAGAAGCCCAGAACTGAACACTGTACTCCTAGTGGGCTCTCACTTCTCCATTCAATTGTTATCATTAATTGTTTTAATTGCAACAAATTTAGCTATACATGACCTTTTGCCTTCAGGTTCTGCATTCTACTTATTGTGTAACAATGGCTAAATCGAAAGTGTCAGCATTTCTATTGAAAACTGGTTGGACTCTAAAATGCTATATTCTGAAAACAGTACGTCACCAGGTTAAGGTGCTCAATGCAAAACAGACTGAATGTCAGAAAGAGAATGACTGCAGGCCACGGGGGCACTGTGTGAACAAGTGGAAACAGGCAGCAACACTCGCACAGAAAATCAGTGGGAATAATCCGGAAGCAGACACCTTGTGCCAGAGCCATAGAGCTTTTTGTCCTGTAGTCTAATTGTATGTGAGATAGAAAAAGCACCGTGGCAATCGTGAATAGACAAAATATCCTCTTCTTGGTGCCCTTTTTCAGCAAGGTTGAAAAATGCTGTCAATTACAGTGATACTACTTTGATGTTTTCCGCACCTCATGCCAGGGGGGCCAGATTGGTAGTGTTGTAAGACCAGCGGCAAGACAAAGTAACAGGTCGTCATAGTTTAGGAATGGTATTCCCTAATTCAGTGTTACCATTGAAAACACATGAGACTCACCCACTCTCCACCCCACTGCCTCTTGTCGGGATAGGGAGGAGAATTGGGGGTGCAAAAGGCAAAGAGAAGAACAATTTACTGGAAACAGCAATGGAATAAGAAAAATTAACAGCAGCAACAACACTAATAATGGAGTGTAAAAGACGGACAAATGATTCGCAGGCAAGTGCTGTCCATGTGGAGCCCAGCACTGTCCGGCCGCACACTCCAGCTGACCAGAAGAAAAAGGGACCCTGGTGTGTGGGGTGCAGTGGTACAGAATTACTCCAGGGCCCTGGCCGTGCTCTTCCTGCCTGCTGCAAAAGTTGACCCAGGACACATGCACATTAGGGCTNAGAAAAATTAACAGCAGCAACAACACTAATAATGGAGTGTAAAAGACGGACAAATGATTCGCAGGCAAGTGCTGTCCATGTGGAGCCCAGCACTGTCCGGCCGCACACTCCAGCTGACCAGAAGAAAAAGGGACCCTGGTGTGCGGGGTGCAGCGGTACAGAATTACTCCAGGGTCCTGGCCATGTTCTTCCTGCCTGCTGCAAAAGCTGACCCAAGACACATGCACATTAGGGTTCATGACTGACTCCTCTAATCAGTTCCAATCATGTTTAAGTCTGTGTTTGGTTCACAGTAAAGAGATTTGTTTTCTGAAATACCCTTCTAGAACATTCTAAATAGCTTGCAGTGTTAAATATGAAATCCAATCCCTTTTATTTTATTTAAGCTTGTAGTCACATCAAGGTAGAAGCATTGCCCCAGGCTACAAAACTTTGAATTATGAGCTCAAGTTGTGCCATGGATATCAGGAAAATTACTCAAAAACTGACTTATTGGCAAACAATTTTTTTCCTAGATTAATTCAATCTTTAAACATTACCAGGAGTGATGTATTCCAGAGGAGATGAGCTGTTACAATTTATTTCTCACATTTCCCTGTAAGACTCTGATTTTTTATCTCCAACCCCAAACAGCCATTGACTTGCTATACAACCATACCTACACCTATAATCTTTAATGGAAACCAAGTCAGAAAGACGATTTGTATATGTTACTAACTTGCTCCAAAACATGCTACACTATACTAAAACCTGATGCCTAGGTATAAAGTTCTTTACAGAGAACTGGAGACTTTTTCTATTGCTTCATAAACTTTCTTGCTGTAAGCTGGGCTAATAGAAATACAGTCCTTTAGTGATGGTGATGAGAGGTAAAGACATGCATTTGTTGAAGCAACAGACATTTCTGACCAGGAACCCTTGGCTTGGTACTGGAGTCATACAAAATGTGTGACTTGAGGCATAGCACAGAAGGACATAAAAAGTCTGTTGTGGGTCACTTCCACCCACATCTAGTCACCAAAAATGTATTATTACAGCTAGTTTTATATCTATATGTATTAAGGTAATCAGTTAATAGCTTTCATGGGTCTATTTTCTCTGTCTAAGTACCCACTTCATTCTGAAGGAGCAGGTAGTTGCTAAATTAGAATATTTGAAGTGTCTCCCAGGAAATTTAAATTGTTTTTGCTACCCAGACACAATCACCCCATTTTAGCCCTCCCTTCAGTGTTCACTGACCTCAATAAAGAGTACACAGCCATTTATGGACTCCCGCAGGCTCTGTTTAAACTTTACAGTGCTACTCAGATACTTGGTCCAAGTTTATGCTCCAGGTCAATTTCATCACTGTGTCTAGATAAAATCTAGGTTTTGTACAGCCTAGCTCTTTTGAGAGGCTTGATTTTCTTGGGAGCGGAAAAAACAAAAACAAAAAAACCAAAACGAACCTAACCAAAAACTTGACAGATGAGTCTGTAGAGTGATATTCTGAATTATGGGCCCCCAGTCTGGACTATTGGGAACACGGACTACTGAGAACCACAACAGAGTCTATCCATGAAGTCTGGGCTACATTGGGAAGACTATTGGTGAAGTCCAGTTTATTCAAAACCACAATTTTGGAAGAAGAACAGAATATGGCTAAAGAAAGAATTTAAATTCATCTGTTACAATTGCAAAAGTAACTTCAAAAATTTAAAATTCGAGTTTGTTTTGAAATAGCTGAACTAAGAAACAGATAATAAGGTCATTTGTTTGCACCTGCGACACCTTCAGGGAGTACATACTAGGTTTTTTTAGAAATGTTATTTTCACTTGGTGTTTCTTCTGTGTGTTTTAAAATGATGCTTTTACTTCAGACATAACATTTCCCATTACGTTCTCCAAGTATAACATGTACAAGTGTATCAGCACTAAAATTCTTTGAAATGGCATTGAAATAATGTATATGCTCTATAAATATAAGAAAAATAATATTTAACCCAGTTGTTTCAGATTTTACATAAATGGGAATGAGAATTAGCTTTTATTAAATTACTTAGTATTAATAACATGCTATCTATATAAAATACAGCTGAAATGACCAAGAACTATCAGTGAAAATGCTAAATAAAAGAAAGACAAATAAGAAACCATGTCAAACCAATCTTTGAGTTAGTTTGTATCTTGCTATACTCCCTGCATAACATATTTTCTTTTCATGTTAGTTTTTCACAAGGTCTCTTAATTTTCATACTCTGTGTGGAAACACAGAAATTTTAAGGGAAGGTACAAGGATACATATGTACCCTTATTGTCGGAAATGTATCCCAGATGTAATTCTTCAAGGTCATTTTAAATGATTTGAGACATCTTTAACAGAAGAAAAAAATATCAGTCTTCCACATGCTATGTAGACTGCCTAAGATTTTGAAGAAAAAGGAGACCTCTAGGTAGTGATAACTGCAAAAGAAAAGAAGTAGTTTCTCACTTTTTTGAGAGAGACTTGAATCTGTCTTCAGAACTATGTTTCTGGTCAGTGGACAGTGAATACCTGGGCTTGTCTCCTGGAGTCAGGAGTCTGAAGCCTGATGTCCACGGCAAGGTGCGTGGCAATCACCTTCTCACCACTTCATCCCCCTCAAGAGGCTGCCTTCTGTGACAGGGCTGAATTTCTCTGGCTCACTGGTTTTCAGCTGGTTTGGAGCTGACTTTAAGGCACCTAGCTTTCCCCAGGCAAAATAAAGATTTGCAGGGGTTTTTAGACTGCAATCTAGGAAACCCAGTGCCCCAGAGCAATGCACTTCCACGCCTATCATCCTTATTGCTGTTGTGGATTTTGCCATGAGGTCTTTTCTTCTGTGTAGATCTGACTTCAGTTGCAAATAAATTTGTGAGCTGACTCCTGATGTAACCTGTTTTCAAATATTTCATGGGTACAAATCACAGCTTTTCTGGTCAACAGCAAGAGTTCCTTAAAGCATACAGGGTGGCTGCTGGGAGGAGCAGGCAACTAAATTCTGCATGTATTTCCTTGGTCTCACTGAGACCTAGAGTAGGCTTTAAAGATTGAAGTGTCTCACTCGACATCTTGAAAATTTCCGTCATATATTCACCAATGAGCATGGCTTATATCTCAAAAGAAACTTTTAAAGCATCTCTTAACAGCAGCATTTTTATTCTTCAACTTAAATAGTAAATATCAATCACAGTTTTGTCACAATATTACAACTCCCTTAAGTCTTAGAGGAAATTGGTTATAGGAATCTGTTTTCGAATTCAATGCGCTTCAGTTGTGATGACTGTATGATTTTTAAATTTTTTTAAAAAATAATTTCTTATCATATCCCATAAGGTAACAATTAAAACTTGAAAGCTTTAAAAGAGATAATAGCTTCCTTAAAAGATTCAGAACAGTTTAGCCGAGCGCTCTGGGCTCTGGCTGCCTCATTCTTCCCCTCCCTGTTCTTCCCTTGAGCCTTCCTTCTGAAAGCCTGTTCTTCCTCAAGACCAGCTATTCTTACCAGACACTCTTAGAAGAAAATCCTCATCCAAAATGTGGAAGGGTCTAACTCAGTAATGCAAATAAGATTTGCATTTGTGTTGCCAGAATTTTTACTCTACATTCAATACACCCTTTTAATTTTAATGTTACAACAACATTGCAGGAAATTGCTGACATTGGTCAGACTATTTGATCAAAATTTTGTTTGGTTTCCACTGGTGCAGATATTTAGTCAGTGATTCCGGTATCCAAACTCTCTGATACCTGAATAGTTCCACCGAGTTTAACCATGCTGTGTACATTGGAGAAACCATTCTCATGCGTAAATGTCTACAAGATGGGGGGCCTGAATTTTAAATACTGAAGATCAAAGAAAATATAATTAACAAAGAACGCATGCCCATGAGCTGCCTAACAATTCCTACAAAGTACTGAGTATCCTCTACAATTGTTAACTTCATTAAAATTTGAAGATAAGTGACATGAAGCAAGATTAATGCTCAAAATTCCAGCTAACCTACATTTCTTTTTGACAGCAACAAAAAGGGGGTCTGGTGAGGCTGGATCTAGAGTACTGTGTCCATTTCTGGGCTCCCCAAGGCAGAAACATGGAGCTCCTGCACTAAGTCCAGCTGAGGGCATCAAAGATGATTGGGGGACTGGAGCATCTCTCTTACGGGGAAAGGCAGAGAGAGTTCAGCACCCCAGAGAGGGTGTTAAGAGGGTGGACCAGGCTCTGCTTGGTGGTGCCAAGCAATAGGACAGAAATAGGCAGAAACTGAAACATGGGGAGTTCTACAAGAACATGAGGAAGAATTTTACTCTGTGTGTGGCTGTGAACCGGAATAGATTGCCCAGAGAGGTTGTGGAAACTCCTTCAGTGGAGATATTCAAGAACCATCTGAATCATATGCAGTGTGGTCTAGGAAGATGCTCCTAGAGCAGGGACGAGATGAACCCACCAGTAATCCCTTTCAACCGTTCGGTGATTCTGTGACAGAGTCTGTTCAGCTCAAGATTTTTGTGAATCCCAAATCTGATTTTATGGCTTTACAGCTAGTAGTCTCATTGGTTCCAAAGGTCAGTTAAACTATAATTATTTAATAATCATGTATAGTGTGTAAGTATCATTCTGAAGTTAGATAGTCTTCATATAGAGAGATTCCAAAGGCAGTTGGAAGACTCCTAATTTTTAGAACCTAAAGAAGAAAAAAACATACTTGCATATATATTTGAGGGGAAGGGAAAATTATAAATGTCTGTACATATGTATATATATGTTAATGTATATTTGTGTATGTGCAATTAATTAAATGGAGATGTGCTATTTTCTTTCACCTTACTCTCTCTTCATCTCTAATTAAATATGTGCAAGGAATCTGCACTTACATATTAGTGATAGGTACATGAATCTAATGTTTGTTCATGTCTTGGCTCCTTTCAAAATGAAAGGGTTACCTAGGCTTGAAATCAGATTCTTAAAGTCTATCTACTTCAGTTTCTGGTCGTCTACAAGGTCAGAATGGGTCTATTTACTATACCTGCTTTGCATGCAAACAAAATCATATGGGAACAGGTGATCTCAGAAAATTTTTCTTCCGAATTACAGAAATTATCCTTGTTTTCTGTTATTGCTGTCACTTACACAGACATCAGTTGAAGTCTTTAAATGGCTGAAAATGTGAAAAGCTGGCATTTAATGACTGACACAGTTGAATACTTGACATTACAATCCCCACACTCATATGTCCCTGCTGCCCCCTCGCTCCCCTCCCACATACTCACACAGACTTTGGAAGTAAGAAAACGAGAAGGAGATTATCATAATATTAATCTCAGAAATGGTGATGAGTGAAAATCTAGGAACAAGAGATGAACAAGGTGCTGCTGGCTTTAAAAATGACAAATTCTATCTTCAATAGATATCAGGTAGGAGGTAATTTCAAAGTTGAAAGGTGCGTCTAAAGAGAAAGGAAACTAGCTCTCCTGAGGAATTGAGAAATACAATCTAAATTAAGCACGGACCTAAACACTTCAACTCGACTTCTATGAATCTGTACTACATAGATTGTAGCAGGAATTATGAATTATGCAAGAAAAAATAGATACTGTACAGTGCTGTCACATCTCCACCTCAGCAGAAATCTTTTGATTACTCAACTAATCGGAAGATCCTAATACCATTTGAGCATTGCTCTGCAATAGAAGCATTTTGGAGAAGTCCCACAGGGATGTAACTAAGCTAAGATAATGCCCTTTCTCATAAAACTGTGGGTGATTTTTGACCATCACATATCTTAACAGTAAGATATATCACACAGTAAGATATATTATGTAATATAAAAATCTAGAGCATAATATGAGTTCAAATAAGTTCAAATTCCCTCTATGTTTACTGTCTTTCAGTCATGTATGTTACATTCATTATTTACAGATATAAGAAGCAACTTGCTTTTTATCTAGAGAAACTTTTTTTCTAAGTTTATAGTGAGCTCAAAGACAACATATGAGACATAACAAAAGAGAGATGTGGTGTATGGCCCTATGCCAGTAGCGAAGACTGGCATCTCATTAGTTTGCAGGTAGCTTTAATTGAATCGTATACACAGTGCAGAATAGTCCAGAGCACACTCAAAGAGGGACTGCTCTGAAAAATACATCAGATAGAGTACAGGTCTCCTGAGGGGTGCTTTCCTTTCTTTGATCAAATGTTCTTATGCATTTCTCAAAATATTGTAATTCTATCCACTTTGAGACATACTCTGTTCTCTATTACAACAATATTTCATTTTTTAGCAAAACAAATAATTAAAATAATTGTGCAAAAACACAGTGCAGGAGAAGTCATCAGGTGGTAAGTCTAGGGCTATGGAAGAGATCTACTTCTTAGCACGGTATTCTCCCCCACAAAAAATCTGTTCAGGGGTCTACTCACACAGAGTCATCAGCCAGGAGTCTTGTGGGTAGATGGTTTATCTCATCTTGTAAGTGGCCTGACGTTCTATGTATTCTGCACAACGAAAAGTACTTGCACATTTGGCAGGTTTATATAGGTAGAAGTGACAACTCCAGTTAAAAGGTTGTGGCACAACATTTAGAGATCTTTAGACTGTCTTTGGGATTTGGGTATCTTCACTGCCCTTGCTGACAATCTAAAGGCATGTTTTTATCTCAACTGTTGAGAAACAGCCTGGCAGAGACATCATGAACTTGTTCACACACATTTACTCAGTGATCTGACAGTGATATCTATGTCAAAGTCCCACTCTTGATTATTTAAACTGTAGAGTAACTACATCTGCAAGGAAACCATTCACTCTGCCTCTGCATTGTGTTTTTGCTTTTAAAGTCAAAATGGCACAATCTCTAAATGTAGTCTTAGAACAGCATAATTTGACTTTATTTGCAGGAAATGTTACATTTTATTTCAATTAATGGTTAAGATTTGTGAAACTGACAGTTTAAATAGAGCAACATGGAGCCTGGTTTTGGATCTTGAGATTTGAAAGCTGAATCATACTGAAAAACTCCCACCGTGATTTGCATATTTTGTGGAGAATTTTATTACAAAGCAGGAAATCATTTATTTTTGGCACAGTTTTAGTAAACTGGAGTTATTGTAAAAAAATTCCCTAGCTGTCATGTGTATTCCCCATTCATGACTAATGATGGCTAAGTTGATTGCATATGAATTTCTTTTTTTTGGCCCCGAGGGGTTTGTGTCAGAAGGGAACTCTTGGTAAAAGAACCCCAAAACCCCATTTCCCCTTTCTCTTGCAGCAGCATCCCTGGAGACCTTGTGTGTTACAGTAACTTGATCTAGAAGTGAAGGAGTTGGAAAAATGCTCCTTCAGCTTTGTAGACAGAGACACCATGGATATAATTTGATTTATAAATAGTAGCTGCAATGTTCAGGCACCCTTACCCAGTGCAATTCCATCCTAGTTACACTCTGCTCTGGCTTTAAGATTCACTTCAAGTCAACCACCTTCTATCTTCTACACGACCTGTTTTAGTGAGAATGCTCTATTTTTCGCCCACAATACACAAATGCTGTTAAGCAATAGTCTTGGATTTAATGGTAAATTCAATCCACTTTAAGGAAAAAAAAAAAAAAAAGGGAAAAAAAAAAGAGAAAAAGAGAAAGGTGCAATTATCACATTAATTCCAGATCTGACACAGTGTTAAATGAGAACTTTAGAGATAATGTTGACATTCAGGGGCAAATCCAAACCTTTTTACATAGAAGCAGTTGAGGGCACAGTTTTTTTCCTTAGGACTATACTGTCTCTGAAGCACTCACGGATTTTAGTAAGATTATAGTTATAAATTGAGCAAATTTGCAAAAACCAAATACATCTTAAAGGAAAATCATGTGGTTTAAGTTTTTTTCTGTCTTTAAAATAAGGATCTAAAAGTTTTCTCCTTGTTTCTTTACTCTTACATGTTAAATTTATTTGCTTTTTCTTCTTCTTTATTTTTTTTTTTTTCTAATGCTATATGTATTAGAGTTGAATATGCATTTTCATATCAGGGAAAAAAGGTAGCAAATTTAAAAGGGGAAAGGAAAATACGGGCAATGTTTCTGAAATGCAACTCTGTGCCATGAAGGTTAAACAGAACTCAAGTGAGAAACACACTCTTTTCTTTAAATGAGGTCAATAGTAAAAATCACTTTCCAACCTCTTTGAGAACATTCTACTCAAAGAAGTCTTTTAAGCGAAGAATTTTATGCTGCAATTAAAATGATTTTTTTTTGCTTTTCTGTGAAATTATATTTAATCTCTGTGGTACTATGCTTATCTGTGCAGAGAAAAATGGCAAAGCTACCTCTTGACTTTAATGTCTGTACCTGTTACACAACCTCAACAGTCAATTTCTGACAGCTCCTCTGACACAAAGACATCTTACAGAATACTCTATCATTTGACAGCCAAAATGGGAAAGAAGAAACTACATTCCCTCAGTCCATTCCTCACCACAGAAGTTCTGAATCATGCCTGTACTTGTGTCCTCAATATTGGAAAAAAGAACTTAAAGAGGAAAATAAATACAAAATATTACTTTGTTATGCAAAGAGAGCTTTTAGCTGATATTGTTATTGACATCTTCCCAGAAATAATCGCCCTCTGCATCAAATACAGTTTTATGAATATTTTCAGTGAAGTTAATATTGAAATAATTTCATGAAGCTCAGAATTGTAATGGCTATCTAAAAACAGTATCTCTGTATGAGGAACTTTGGGCTAATTCCGTTATATTGAAAACAGTGGCCACTCTGAAATTATTTTATAGGACTCGGCACAGGAAAGATCCTTCCAGGCCATTCATCTACGCCTCCTACTATTGCAAACATAGCATTCTGAAACTTCACTGCTCTGACATTTTGCGGTGGAAAGTTTCCTCCACAGTTCGTAGGCAGCCACCTGTTTGTGCTCGTGCCATCTAAGCCCTGCTCTATTTGTTCCTCCTCGGATGGTATCTTTCCATGCACTTCATCTTCATTCCTGTCCCCAGATTTTCAGTGATGCTATTATTTAATGGTAAAGAAATGTGTCCTTGATCACTGTCAAGAATATTTTATATGGGTCTCACCAACTCCTTGTGCTGTGATATTAATAGTTTTCATTCACAGAGAGTATGTTTCCCAGATAATTCTAAGATCACACCTACACTCTTCACATCAACATACTGATGGTTCACAGTAATTCTGCGATTGATTACAACTGTTATTTTCATCTGATTGCATTAAAATTTATTGCATAAGCACTAGTAGCTGGAAACACTACTTTGCACTTTCTTTCATAGATTTTAATTCTGTTCATCCTTTTGGCCCCAGTATTCAAAGTAATCCAAGCTTTCTTTTCTTCTAATAAAATGGGTGTCTCCAGCTTTAACCTTGAGAATCATCACTAAGAAACTTTGAGCAAATATCCGCTATTTCAACATTACTGCTAAGGTAGAGCTCTTTCCAGGTCATCTACTAAGGCCTGTTTTTCCAATTTCATTGACAATTTTGCTTGTCCTGCTATTTTAAATGCTTAACCAAGCCTAAGTAGCTTATTGACTTATTGTTGAGTGAAATCCTATTGTCCACAAGACATCAAAGCAAAATATCAAGTTAGTATAACACAATTCTGCTACAGAATTCATGTAACAGGTTCCTTTCCCTTCCACCCTCCCTCCCCGCCCCCGCCAAAGTCTTTAATCAACTTTTCTCCAAGATTTGCATAAAAATTCTGAATATTTTTGAGATCAGGTTAGTGGTCTTGTGGCTTTCTGGATCTTTTCTTTCTCTTGCCTTAACCATGGGCATTTCATTGCCTTTCCCAGGTACATTATTCTGACTGCTTCACTTAGTAAAAAAATTTGATATTTTACAGTCATATGTTACTTACCTATGATCCATGGAAGTAACTTCAAACTTGCTCACACCTGAATGCATTAAATCCATTGAGATTTCTAATTCACTCATAGTAACTCCCATTTTTAGAACACCAGTTTCATTTCCCATGCTGTCATGCTTACTAAAAGGTAAGACATTTTTATATATATTCTATGTAAATAATATAAAAATTTTCATTTTATATTTAACTGAGTAATTTTAAATAAATTTCCTTGATTTTTGAGAATGGATTTTCAATTTCCATCATCCATTTGAAGAACATGTTACTTTTGCATGAATGTAATTTTCAAAATGTTTATCAGTTCCACTTTTGCAATTCTTTGGTTGTATAGGGATGAGGTGAGGAAGACCAAGGCAAAGCTGCAGCTGAACTTGGCAAGGGATGCAAAAAATAATGAGAAGGACTTTTTACAGGTGTATTCACCAGAAAAGGAAGGTGAAAGAAGGGGAACATCCCCGACAAACATTGATGGAAAACCAATAACAGTGGGCAAAGGGAAGGCTGACATTCTCAGCTGCTTTTTCTAACTCAGTGGCACCTGTTCTTCTCATATCTCTGGAGCAGATGGGCAGCAGAATGTGAGCTGGGGCAGCAAACTGTTTGCCAGTGCAAGCGAAGATCAGGTCCATGACCAGCTGAGGCACCTGAATGCACAGAAGCCTATGGGACCCAATGAGATGTATCCCAGAGTCCAGAGGGAATTGGCTGATGTTGTCAAACACTCTCCATGATTGTTAAAGTCATGGTGCTCAGGTGAAATCCCCGGTGACTGGGAAAAGGGAAACATTGTATCTGTCTTCAGAAATGGTAGGGAACCATCAACCTGTCAGCCTCACCTCTGTGCCTGGGAGGTTCATGAAACAAATCCTCCTAGAAGATATGCTAAGGCACGTGGAGGACAGAGCTGTGATTTGGGATACCCAGCCCAGCTTCATCAAGGGAAAATCCTGCCTGGCCAAAATGGTGGCCTTCTGTGATGGAGTGACTGCATCAGTGTAGAAGGGAAAGGCTACAGATGTCCTTCTGCCTTACAGACTTCTGTAAAGCCCTTGACAATCCCCCACAACATCCTTCTCTCTAAATTGGAGAGAGATGGATTCAATGGACTGTTAGGTGGATAAGAAATCGGCTGGACGGTTGCATCCAACAGATCAATAGCTCACTGTCCGTATCGTCATCATCTCTCAGGGGCCCATACGGGAACCAGTGTTATTTAATATCTTCGTTAACATCACAGATGAAGGGATTGAGTGCACCCTCAGCAAGTTTGCTGATGATACCAATCTGAGTCATGTGGTTGATGCTTCTGAAAAATTGGATGCCATCCAGGGGCGAGCTTGACAAGCTCAAGAAGTAGGGCCATGGAAATCTCAAGAAGTTTAACAAGACCGAGTGCAAAGTGCTGTTTTGAGGCTGGGGCAACCCCCAGAAAAAAAACAGTCTGGAGGGATGCACGTGACAAGGTGGAATAGTTTCAAATTTAAAGACAGTAGGTTTAGATTAGTTATTAGGAAGAAATTATATACAGGGAGAGTGTTGAGACACTGGCACATGTTGCCCAGAGAGGTTGGGGCTGCCCCATCCCTGGAAGTGTTCAAGGCCAGGTTGGATGGAGCTCTGGGCGGTTTGTTCTAGTAGAAGGTATCATTGTCTATGTCAGGGATATTGGAACTAGATGATTCTTGAAGATCTGTTCCGACTCAAACCACTCTGTGATTCTGTGATTCTGTGATTCTGTGATTCTGTGATTCTGTGATTCTATGGTTCTATGAACTTAAACTAGCATTGAATTCAAGATAATTTATCTCATTCCTCTCAACTTGTAGCACTGCCATCAAAAATACTGATCAACTTACGTTATCATCGCTGATTAAAAAAACCTTACTTGAGGAAGGGATTTCTCTAATAAAAGAGACTCATTGTACATCATCAAAAAATAAGCAGTTAACAGATTAAAAGACAGAGCATTCAGCTTTAAATGATAGGGTAAAAATTGTCAGTACTAACCAAAGAGCTGATCATAAGTGAGATGGATGTTGGTCTATGATCAGCCAGCAGTCAGCAAACCTTTGAAATCAGTGGATTACCTATTGAACAATCAGTTTAATAGCAAATATTATTTTAAGTGATACTAATTTAGAAACAAAAAAGGCTGAAAATATTACTTACAATGTGGAGTCTGAGTGGTCAGATTTTATTGACAAGAACAAAACTGGCCGCACTCTAAATACTTTCTTGAGAAAGCAAGAACATTATGGCATCCTGTAATTTAAAATACTGATTTGATTCTAAACAGCCTCCTCAAAGAGCTATAAAACACAAATGGAAAAAAACCACCTGACTGCAGAGCCCATAGCTACTATGTTAGATGGCACAGTAAAAGTATGGATAAATTAGGCATCAGTTTGGAAAACATATAAAGTAGGAACCAGAAAAAATAAGAGACACATAAACTAAGTATCTATCACATCTTCACCTAAAATCCTTGAAAAAAAAGTGTTTTAATTTGTAAGAGAGAGGTTGAATTTGATAATCTAAGCTTCAAAATATGTAACTTCAAAACTTTTGAATGTTTGGGGAACAGAATGTAATTGGGGAGAGAAGTCTAAAATTTCTGGTTTGAGGTCTGTATGTTTGGACATGATCCTTTGGTTCTTCAAGAGTGCAAGGTACACAAAACCCAGAAATTTTGAATTTACATCAGATATACCAGGATGAGCTGCAACAGGAAACACAACATGCATTATGAACTCGCATAATGAGAGATGAACTTTGTAACAGCATACTATATATTTATATTAAAATAAATGTATACATTCTGTGTAAGTGATTTATAAAAGGAAAATAACTGCGCTATCCCTGCATTTTCACAGTAGTTCTATCCCTGTACCAACCTACATCTGCAGGCAGATGAACTAAATAAATTAATAGGGTTTTTAAAATACTAATTTCATGGTAATAATCAGTCCTGGTGTGAAGAGTAGTAAGTCATTCATTTAACATAAAACAATTGTGATAAACAGTAAGGGGAAAAATAGTCCTTACAAATTTGTATTCTTTTGGCATCTAGTGGGTACAACAAGCGCATCACATAGTAATGCGAATCAAGGGAAAGAGATAACCTGGGAGCAAGAAAATCGATTAACACAATCAGAAAATAAGCACTCTGCCTCTACGGGTTGAGCTTATTCCCAAATAGTTCATAGATTTCAGGCTGTCTGCCATATTGACAAAACTCTAGGGAAATTCGATAGCTGAATGGATACAAAGCTAAATTTGGGGGTTTTTTTTCAAAATATGAATTCAGGACTTATTTTTATTTTGTACGGCCACTGAGTACAGAGCTGGTGTATTGTTAACTGAAGTCACATGATAAGCACCAAACAAAGAAAAACGGTGAATTTGGTCAGCTTTATTTTATAATCTTGTTGATTTTCCGCTACCCACTATGACCTGCATAGATTCCCAGAATTCACACTGTTGTTTTGCTGTTCAAAGGAAATGTAGTCTGGTAGATATCCAGAAAACACTATCTCCACACAGACGCACAGTAGTTATAGTCGACAAAATTTTAAACCTTTTAGAGCAAGTCGTATTGGTCATACTTTTGCTAGCACATAGCGTTTGTACCCTACAGTGTCCTGTACATTGTCAAATACATGACAGATGAAATTTACACCTTACCACGTGAAGGAAACAGTAAACATGCCACTGGATGNTATATACATATAGTATTAACAAGAAATTCAGTTAATCCGTCATGCAGTGAAAACAGTTTTTTGCACATTGCTATTATGGGGCTTGGGAAAAATAAGTGTTCATTCCATGAAATATTTCTTCTAGATTATTGTCTCAAATTCTAGGTCATATCTCTTCCTCGTTATGTTTACTCAAACCGGGAAATTTTACCCTCTGGATAGACCAGATTCAATTTTTAAATGAACATGCTGAGTGTTTTATTTCCCTTATAGTTGTTTAGCAGGTTTCTTACTTTGTCTTGTGCTCTTATGTTGCTGTGTTAAGGGTATTTGGTGAAAGTTTCACTGGGTTTTTATCTAGTGGTGACAAAGGGCAGCATACAGCTATGAGAAAGACTCAGGAAAAAAAAGGTAAATGAAAAATTAAGGAATCAATGAGTGGCATGTGGGTTCAAAGAGACCACATAGGCATGCCGACAGTTCCTACGAAACCGTTATCAGCTTCCGATCATAAGCACAGCTACACAGTGTGCTAAGACAAAATGCCTGCTTACTTTTGTTTTCTACAGAGGACAAACTCATTTTCTTGCATTTAAGCATTATTTGTCTATGTACTTTGTAAGATTGTTTGGTAAATTACTATTTATTTCTATTTAGACAGAAAAATTTTAGTTATAAAAGGAGCTTTAAAGTTTGCAATACAATGTTCTTCCAGGTACTTATTTCTACAGTATACAACTTCAGAGCTCCAAATCAGAAACCGCTTGGAGGTCTCAAAATCCTTTTTATATATTGTAATTTAATAAAAATAAGGCTCAAGGTGGGGAGGGGAGTGATTAAAATCAGAATCAAATAAAACAACACAGTGATTAAAATCGCATTTTTGCAGGGTCTTGTCTTTCCTTGTCTTTAGATAACTAGAGTAATAGCTGCCTTTAGCGAAGTGGTGATAACCATTTCAGTACTAGAATTCCCAACAGCAGGAGCTATGCCTTAGCAAATGAGTATGATCAGAGCACAGCCTTATTCAGACCTTAGAAAGAACATAGTGAGGACGTGGCTGCCAGGCTTGTTGGGATTTTGGAGGTTTTTTGTTTATTGGCTTTGGTTTTGGTTTGCTTGTTTGTTTGGGGGCTTTTTTGTTTTGATTCTTTGTTTTGTTTGGGGTTTTTTTTTGCCTATTTATTTCTATTTTTCCCCCACGCTGTTCTCCCCTTTCCTCTCAAAACTGAAGACAAATAAATGTGGCACTAGAAATGAGGAAATGTTCATTTCTGAGCCAGGGCTGCCTCTGGGCTATACCCAGATTTCTGTTTCTCAGACTCCAGCATTTCAGTGTGAAAAAAACCAATAGTTCTTCATTTTACCATTCTTTATTTCTTCCTTTGCTAGTTAAAATTGTCATCCTTTTGGTTTTTTATGTTATCTGTGCTGATAAAACCTGCCTGGCATTTATAGCCTCAAAGTAATAATTTCTTTTCTATTTATGGATGTATAGGCCAAAAAAAATTAGAGATTTTTACCATTAAATGCTAATGAAATAGACACATATATAAAATGCTAAAGATATGTATCAAGGTTTTCGCTCCAGTTCAACCTGTTTGCAGCCTGAGGAAGTTCAAGATATTGATGCACAGCGGGTTGAAGTTTATATACCTAGGTGATCAAGGGATAATGTAGAAATTATTGATTGAGTCACAACTATTGAAAAATACATTAAATATTGAGGTAGAATTGAGAACATTAAAAAATCTACAAGAACTGTACCTATGATGGCCTGTAAAGGACTGATACTGTGATAATAAAGTGAGGATTCCAGATTGTACATTACTCTTCATCTCCAGAGAAAACCAAAAAGCACCCCATATTTCTTTGTTTTTGTGAGCAGATTACCTGAAGGCTGAGCTCTTAGATAAGTTTAAATTGAAGGGATATTGGTGCACTTGCCAATTTTGACTCTGCCTTCCTCCCTGCTGCTTTGTGTTGAGATAAGGAAAAAGAACAAGAAAAAATTGCTGTAGAAGATCAGCTGAAATCACATACTTCTATTTCTTTCACAGGGTGGCAATAGGCTGCCTCCTTTATTCTGTAATTTCACTTCACTTTTGTCCACAAGACAGGCCAAATTTTGCTACCTTACAGCCTTGTCCATTTATCCTGGTTTAAGTGAAACCACCTTAGGTGACTGAACACCTATCCTGCAATAGGCTAAATGTAAAACAGACGTTAAAGGTAAGGTTAAAAAGTCAGTGATATAAAAATAAACAGCAAAAACAATCAGTCCTCTCTGGCAGGCATACAGTAAACTTACAAGAGAAAGGGGTATATGTAGGCATCACTATAGATCTGACTTTCCCTAAGAGCTACGAGCTAGTGATATTGATGATGCTGTTCTTTCTCTTCTACTCAGAACAAATTGAGGCAATAACTTCTGGACACTACAAGATTTATTCTAAGAAGAGCCTCATCCTCTCAGGGAAGTAAGGCCAAGCTTGATAGTTTGCTGATGGCTTTCTGCTCCACGTACAGCTGGCTGAGTGTACACAGATGGGATCCATCACCGTACGCTTTTACTGCTGTAGCTGGGACAGAAAGGGACAGCTGAAACTCTAGCCAGAAAAAAGAATATCCGCTGTTCCTCCACTATTTCAAGATGAGGACAAGAGATTTTTTTACCCTCACAAACAGATGTGGCTTTCATTAGCAATCTCAAACTACAAAAACTGTGAAGCAGAGCATCCAGTGCATGCTGCTTGGCTTGGAGTGCAAGTGGGAAGTTGCTGCGGCACTAATGTTGAGACTCAAGACTAATCTGTGTATGCGCAGCTTTTGGAAAAAAGATAAATTCATGGCACATTGTGTCAACAGTAGGATCAAGAAAGAATCAAAAGCATGGGATCTTGTGGTAGGACCAGATGGAGGGGCATCAGGTAAAGCAGAACTTCAGGAAAGAAAGGAAATATAGGATGGAGTCCCAGGCCGGTGACTTCTGTGAGAAAGAGCTCCTCAAGCGGACTTCCGTTCTTATTACTTGTGCTCTAGTTTACACAGGAGGAAGCAGTCACAGAGACATGTTGGATTTGTCTCATTTTTTTTTCAAAGATAACCCCTGGCTTATATTGAGAATGTAGTGCTGTAGGAAAAAATTTGCCTTTGAAAGGTTTATATTTAATTTTGCTGTGTGCAATGCCTACAATCAAGACAGACTTCAAACAATAGTCACCAGTTGCCTTTCAGCAGAAACTCAAACATGGCGTTTCGGTTTTGGGAATACCTGCTATTCAGGAACATAGGCATAGGTAGACTAGGGCTCTGATTAGTTGCACTTCCTCTATGATTATTCTCAAGGAGTGCAGTGCTGCTGCTCATTTGAAAATATGTGGCACATTTTTAAAATCTATACTGGCATGTATAGATCGGAATTCATCATAAGAGCATTTTAGCTCTGTGAACTGATTTCTGATGAAAATGAATTATTATTAAAATATATGAAGAGCATCAGAAAATTTTGCACATTCAATTATCAATTTTTAAAAAAGTATTTTACAGAAGCAACAGAAATTGCATCTGTAGCTGTACAGATGAATTTTTTTGCTTTATTTTATTTGAGAAAAAGTAAGTGATCCATCAAAGAGTCAGTATGCTGCAAAGCACAGACAGCTGCGTAGTTATGTAGGATGCATCAGCTGCACCGGTTGTAAGACCCATACCTGCTTGCCCCGTGGAGGGACCCTGCAGCTTCAATGGACCCTGCAGCCCTAAAGGCGGTTTCAGCATAGACAGGCAGCCCCAGAGCAGGATGCAGCCCCAGGGCCATTGAGCAGGGTAAGTGGCTAAAAAAAGTGGCTGCTCAGGTGTATTGTACATGACGTCAGGGCTCTGGCACTTCATGTCTTTGGCCTCCTCACTTGTATTTCCATCAGTGTCTCTCTCCCAACATCTGCTGTTTCTTCCAGAACCAAGGAGGCATCAGCAGCAACAGAGATCATCAGCCTGATCCTTAGCAAGATGGCTCTTACTCAGGTGGGATACAAGTGCGAGTCTTTATATCAACAGTAGAGTTGATCCACTGTGGATGCTGAAAAGCTGCTGGCAGAGAAAAGTCCACCATTTTGCAAGTATTCTGTTAAAGCCCTTGGTTTCAACATACCAAGTAAGATGCTTTTCCAAGCATCTTGCAGGTGTGTCCTATCAGGAGTCAAACAGGTGGTGTGGGGTCTGGCCAATCACTTGGAGAGGTGGTTGGACCAGGGACCGATGATCCTTGCCATAGACCAATGCAGGGATTATATAAGGCCTGCCTGTAATTGAATAAAGTGGGTTACCATTTCCCTCAACTGGAGCGCTGACTTGGACCTCCACTTTTTTCTGCGTCGCCCATGCTTCAACTGCAACAATCCACTGGAGGATTGTACAACTGGTGGTACTGGCTGCGCATTTGAGTGCTAATACGCACAATTTTAATACGTTACTAAGATAAACTTTGAACCTAATGCAGGTTTCTGCCAACAGACTAACTAGGTATGAGAAGCATGCTTGTATCCTGGAGACGACCTGCAGTGGGCTGATGCACTGTCCCCACTTAGACAATTTTACCTCCAATTTGGGTAACAGCAACAAAGGTGTGGATGGGAACTGAGTATCACAGACCTCACTGCAGTCCTTTTCACTGCAGTCACAGCACAAATTAGCACTCAGTTAGCATCCCTTGACCATTTCGCACTCCTTTCTTTTTTTCATGTCCTTTCAGTCCCATCTTTCCTATCCCTGTCACAGCCATGACAAGATAGAATACTTTTTGTACATGAATGAATGAAACAGGTATTTAATATATGACATCAAATCCCACAACATTTCTAGTGACATCATTGTGAAAACAGCATTTTTGGTCGCTATTTTATTTCAGCTCTTTAGGCCAGCTCTGTCAACATGTTGATGCTTATCAAATGCTCTTTGTGAGATACCAGACAGTAATGCAAATACACTCTTGGTCTCTTGGCATTCAAGTTTGATCATGAGACTGATCACTTTTCTTTTTCAGTAATAGTCATTGCTTTTGGATTTTATTTATAACTTTGATTTCTATGAATTTTGGTGCTGAAATAGAGGCATATTTCATATGAAGAAGCTATGATTGGCCTAGAAGAAAGACATGAGTCCTTGGGATAGAATTCTTCTATTCTGAACAAAAGAATAGTTTATCACAGTGAATGGATCAGAAACATGAGTCATATGAGGAATCAAAGATGTCTGAAACACCACCTTCTGCATCAGTTCAACAAGAAACTTACTCCACAGAACAAGGTATTAATCAATACTTGATTACCAAGTACTGATCTGTTAGTGCTTCAGCCCTCCATGGCAAGTAATTGCAGTCCTTAGTGTAATAAACAGGCTGTAAGATTAAGAAGCTGAATTCTGAAGGCAGTTAATGAAATATTAATTTCCTTCATCTTTAATTCTTGTGTTCTAGGAAATCCGCTGATATGAGAACTTTTAAACTTTTTCTGTTTCTCCTTTTCCTTTCCCTTTTCTTCCTTTTCCTCCCCATCTCACCCTTTATTGTTTGGGTTTTGTTTGGTTTTGTGGTTTTTTGGGGGTTTTTGTTGTTGTTGTTTTTGTTATGGGGTTTTTTGTTGAGTTTTTTTTGCTGTTGTCGTTAGGAATTTAGTTAGCACTGCCAGGTCCCAGGGAAAAACAAAAAACAGATCAGAGAACTAACCTTTTCCTGTTTTATCTCGTAGCTATAGTGACAATGTAAGAACTGACTGATAGTGGAACAACCACACTTTGTCAACAACTTCCGGTGTGAGAATAGATATCATTGAGGAATTCTTTGGTGCCCGTTGCACTGCCAGACAGGATTATTACATCCTAGAAGAAAGGCATAAAATGTAATTAGGTACTCAGCCCATTTGAAGGCAGTGAAAGTTCGTTGCCTATCTGAATACTATTCCTTTGAAAATTGCCCTCAAGCTCTCCAAGAGAAGGATATTGTTTTTGATTTGTGTTTGTAAAATAAGTTACAATACAGCAGAACATTAAGTGGCCAAGCAGATTGGGCAGATGTGGAAGCCAGAAATACCTGCTGTTTACTAGAAAAAAAATGCATACTCTTTCTATCAAAATGACACAAGTTTTCAAAAATATTGATATATAAGTTACTTCAAAGGAATGCAAAAACCCAACCAAAAAAAAGAAACAGTCAGCTGCTGCATTTCTTCTGGAAGGTACCAGTAATGGAGTGATGAGGCAGTTGTTGTGCTGAGCCCTGGGTACACCCAGGAGTAGCTGCTCTTTCAAATGGCACACCTAAAACTTGGAAGGTCTGTTGAGTTGACCTTGACTGGTCACCAGGTGCCCAATAAGGTGCTTCATCATTTCTCTTCTTAGCAAGATGAGGGCTAGTGAAGACAGTAAGATAGAAGAAACCTTCACGGGACAAGATAAAATCAGTTTAAAACAGCAAAGTCAAAGATCATGTGTGGAAGCAGAGGAAAACACTTCCCATCTCTAGGTGGTGTCTAACCACTTCCCAGGAAGCAGGGATTCAGTGTGTACGGCATTGAAAACAAACATTGTAATAATGAAAGCCTCTTCATCCTCCTGTTTTCTCTGGGCTGTAATTGCTGAGCAGACACGGTATGATTTGGTCAGTTTGAGCCAGCAGTCCTGGCTATGTCCTTTCCCAACAGGAGCTGCCTATCCCCGTTCTACTGGCAAGGGGAAAGTGCTGGGGAGACAGCACTGCTGAGGTACCAGCACTGCAGAGCAGTAGCAAAAGTACTGGTGTGTTATCAAAACCTTCCTGTCTACCAAAGGACAGCACTCTGGGGGCTGCTACGGGGAAAATTATCTCCATCTCAGCCAGACTGATAGAGCAGGAGAGAAGGGTGTGGGAGTGACAACTCATGAGCACCTGCGCATACCCTCTGGGATGGAACTGATAGCACTCACTACACACACCCCAAACCAAACCCCTTTGGAGCTACTGACCTTGGTCCTTCTTTCTCGGTACAGAATAAGAAACTGAGTGAGCAAGAAGTACCTTGGAAGGAAGAGAAGAACAAACAGTAATATTTTATCTGCCACAATGTCATCAGGAGAAATAGCTGGCTTGAGCTGGTAGCACGCAGAAGGAATTTTATGAACGATAAGGAGCCACTGTAACAGGGCAGCTTAAGCGTGTTTCCATCTGTGTCCGGAATTTAATGTTTAGCCTTAAATAATCAGTATTATTAATACTAAGAATGAGTATGATAGCAACTAAAAGATAGTTCTTTTTTGTCATACACAGCACACAGTTGCAGCTGTACTCATGAAGGCTGACATGATATAGACCGCATTCTGGCTTTGTTGCCTCCACGATGACAAGGAAATACTTGTGCCACCTGTTTTGCAAACATTTAAATATAGCTAAAAAAATTAAGGTGGGTGGGAAAGGGGGAGAAAGGGAGAGCAGGGAAAGAAGAAAAAGAAAGTAGCATATAATTAAGAATTACAACTTGATGCTTATTTTTGCAGAAATTATTGTTGCTTACTAGCCACAGAAAGAAATATAAACGTGAAATAGAACCTGATAGACTAAAAAGCTACATAGGTCCTTTATTGCAAAGTGGCCACTGAAATAATTTTCTGACTCCCAGGAGGACGATTGTGAAGGAAATCAGCCAAGCAAGAAAAGCCTATTTGAATGACACAAGAGAAATTAGTTTTAATTTTTCTGTTCCACAAAACACAGTGTGGTTTTCACACTTACCAAAAATTCTTTTTTTGGTGGCACAACCTCAATAAACCTCTTGCTCCCCATCAATTTTCCATTTCCTTACTCAAGGGGTTTGCATTCTAGTATTTAGGTCTGAAATCTGTTCTAGAAAGTGCAGACCACAAATTAAGAAGTTTCTTCATTCTTGTATAAGGTTTGTAGGAATAAATTTTCTAGAAGTATGAGATGGAACTGTCTACAACACTAAGGTCCAGTTTTGCTAGGCTGCTTACACACTCAGGTAGCAGTCAGATGCTTAAAATCCTATTGCAGCAGAGGAGAGATTTCCTCATCAATGGAAAACTTCAACTGTACTGTTTCAAATGAAAATTTCAGCACTGTACCTTTCCTGCAGAGGTATAGCTGAAAGCTGGGAAAAGAGGGGAAGTCCAGAATCATTCATGAAGCATTCTGTAGTTTCACATAAACTAAAAATTGCTCAACTTTACCCTAAGATATTTAATTCTCTCACTCCCAAGAAAACATTTTTTTCGAATTCTAGGAGAGATTCTAGTAGGTGTTGCATGGAAATTTAAGATTTTGTTCAATTTCAACTCCTTTATGAAAATAAAATTATTTCCTTTTCACATTCCTCCATTTTCTGGAACACACACAAACAAATAAGCAAAAGCAGCAACAAAAACAACAAGAAAATAAATATGCCCAAAGCTACATAATTTCACTTTATTTTCTTCAAGCATTTTTTATCTTGCCTTCATAATAAATCCATTGATATCTTAGATAGGATGATTGAGACAGATAGAGGCTAAAATACAAAGGAGTGTCATATATTACTGCTAAGAAGCAGTAAAAGAAAATACAGTAACCACAACCGAAAGTAGGACCTCAAGTCTTGCAATGAAAAATTCAAGGTATTTATGAAGTAGTGCCCAGGAGGTATAAACTGCTTTTGTGTAAAAGAGCAGAGTTTCCTGGACAATCCTGAACACCTGTCGGTTTTAAATATGTTCATTTCTGAAGAGTGTTTTATAATCTAAACTTTTATGTTTATTTACTCAACAGGTAAAACTTTCTCAATGAAGAACATTGTGCAGCTGTATTTTTATGGCTTTTTAAAAGCCAACTGTAGTTAAATACAAATTGAGGAAAAAAGAGAGCAAATGGTAAATCTTTGGATAAGAGTGCTGTCAAACATTCCTTAATGACTCTAAAAAAACCTCAGTTACATCACTGCAGTTAAGAGAGAGATGGGAATATGTCCCATCTAACTAGTTGCACAACCAGTCAAAAGTGGGGAAAAAAGTCAGAAAATCTGCTTCATGAAAGTAGAAACAGTAGAAACTAAGTAGAAATAGATGCAGTCACAAATACAGCATACATATTCTACTGGTCTATGTCTTGAAAATCAGGTAGGTCTCAAGTCAGTCATGGTTAACCATTCCCTGTTTTCATTGTGCTTGCTATAAGGAATAGCTTGTTCATATGGCATACTAAAAAGGTTAAAAAACATTGCCTTCTGACACTTTAACTTTTAAAATATATCCATTTCCTGTTGATTTTCACATATTTGCAAATGTCCATATATTGTTTCTTTTGTATTTTTTTGTTGATGATTTTTCCCTGTAGGAACATGTGATGTTTACCTGCTCTTGAGCTAAAAGAGAATAAAAAATATATATTCTATTGAAAGAAATGGTTCACCCACATTTTCATCGAGGCTTTACAAGAGCTCATGGAGACAAATATGACTTAGGCACGCAGACAGGCTTTGGTTTGCACACATGCAACTGGCCTTGCTTCACGCGTCGTACACAAATCCTTTTGTCAGACACATTATATCTTCTTGGAAATTGCCTGTTTCTTATGGTCCACTGACTGTTCTCACACCTTGAAACTGGGCTTTTCGTTGTCACCATCAAGCCTCTCTTACTCAGAAATCCCAGCATTTAAGACCACCTACAGTTCCAGTAACTATTCTGTTGTCCTAAATGACCATATCTCATGACTGTCATGGACTAAAAAGGGAGTGGTTTTGATACCATCGTAGTTTAATCAGTAGCCAGTCGAGGTTCATACCAATGCATCTGGAATAGTGCTAGATGAAGGAACATCCTAACAATTACTGCAGAAGTGACTATGATGAATTCGGATATTAACCCAGTTGAGTTGTTAATGCTGGTTGTGTCCCTCCTGTAGTTTCCACCCCTTCCTTCAAAATAAGTCTGAAGAATCAGGTATTTAATTTTCAATCATGTTCAGTAGCTTGGGCTACACAGCCAGTTTTTCTAGTTATGTAAATGACATGTAAATGAAGAGCTCTCGTCAGTTTGACCTCCAGAAGCAAGAGCACTGGAGACAATATCTTATGCTATTAGGCAGAAATGGTGGGACCTCAACTTATTTTTTCTGTGACAATTGTGCATCGTTTACTCATAAAAGCTCGTGTTTCTTTCATCCGCACTTCAGCCCACATAATGAAATGATGGATTTCCACCTCTCTGAAACAGTCACTGCTATTGTTTCCACCATATTTCTTCAACTTTCATGGAAGTTTGCTGTCCATGTGGTAATGCAGTAGCAAGCATACATCTGTGTAGTGTTTGCATACTCGAAGGCCTGTAGATTCTTCTGCACATACAAACTCATGAACGGTGTCTTTATGTCACTTAAAATGTATCCAGTTGTCTTGCTTACCTCTGGATTAAAGAGGCATTAAAACCTTTCTGAAATAATGTTATTAGTCAGCGTATGCTTGAACCTGACAATGTTGTCAGTAGTGAATAACATACATTTACTGATAAATCAGTAACGGAGACAATAATGTAGCTGGGGTTATATGTCATACTGTTTTATTATACATTTACAATGGGAACTTATAGTAGAAAATCTGGTCATATGGTAGAAAATTGTATTTACCATTTGTGGTTTTGGTTGAAACACTCAGCTTCTCTACTTATTGATCTACTGAACTGCAAACCTGAATTATTGTCAAGGTACTCCATGAAACAGAAATAGCCCTCAGGCACCATTGCATTTACAAAGAAAATTTTTACTTTGTTGTCGTCAGTGAATTGTGTAACTCCTGAATAAGTATGGTGACAGGTGGTATTTATTTGTTTACTTACTTATTTATTTATTTATTTATTTATTTATTTATTTTCCTGGGTGTTCTGCTACTGACATGAGACTACAATGAGACCTTTCTAACTTTACCTTACTTTTGGACAGAAACATTTACCAAGATTTTGTCCATCTACTGTGGTTATACAGACTCATGTCTATTACGCAGGTTCACATGAAAGACTTTTGACGGGAAGTACTGACACAAAATTTCTGTTCTCAGTCCACAACTTTGTAGAGTTATCTAAATGTATTAAGCATTCGTAAGTATTTAATTTTAGGTGCAGATAATCCCCATATTTATCACTGGTGCTGGGAATGTGCACTTAAGGTAATTTAGTTTTTGTTGCACTTGAAAGATGAGTCTTTGATGAAGCAAAAAGAGGAAAGACTTAGTTAAAGTTATTTTTCAGCTCTCCAGTTAGACGCTGTTGGAGATTGTCATCTGTGGGTGTACACGTGTGAGACATAAAAATCTTCACAGCATTCTTCCATGCAACTTCACCATTTTGAATCCAAAGAGCAGCCATGCACAGCAATGTACATGACATTTGTTAGACTAGCAAAAATCACATATTCAAGTCCTAAAGTGTTTGGCTGTATTTATTTAGTCTTGGCTTCTAACAAGAACACGTCTGTCCTGTTACAGTGTACTATAAGAATCGCATCAGATGAGATCTGGGAGCACAGTAGGTATTTCCTGCTGTGGAGAAGCAATATGCAGTACAGCCCTCTGCTGCTCATCTGTTTAGCCATGGTGGTGGCTCTCCAATGAAAAAGTCTGAGAGATGGGATTTGGTGTCTCAGGAGATGTTGCATGACACAAAAAAAAAGGAAGACATTGTGGGATGCTCTAACAGGCACACTGTGAGACTAATGAAGTTAAATGAATTAATTCTTCAGTATCTTAGGAAAAACAAGAGACTATAGGAAAAATGAAAAAGGCATGAAAAAGCCCATTTTATTCTTTAGTTTTTATTAACACATAAAAGACACAGTTAAGATTATTACAAGAGCTTGGAAATGGAAAAGTCGAATATGGCACATTGCTTAACCCTCACCCCCGAACCTTTATATTTCATGAAGTAGAATAATTTATGTGGAAAACTGTCACAGCTAACCATTATTTCAGGAAAAGTGCAAGTAGATTTGTGCATGTTTATGCATATTTATAAAAATACTTACTCGGAAAAAGAATCCTGTATTAGAGGGTTTCAAAGAGAAAAAAATCAGTCTCCAAGTAACATTGCATATTATCTTAGAATCACAGAATCATGAAATATTCTGAGTTTGCAGGAATCATTGTGTCCAGCTTTTAAGTGAATGGCCCATACAGTAATGTCACATCATTTTAGCTTGTGTCTTAAAAGAAATTTAGTATTTTAAAACAAATTATTGATTTGAAAAGAAAAATAAAACTTACAAATGTTATTTCAGAATTTTTTCACCTGAACTCCGACTGAGCCTATCTTATTGAAAATCCCCATAAGGAAATAAAAATTTAAACAAAGAATAGAAGCTACTTATTCCCAACTGTTTGTGAAGCATCATGCACTTGCAGAGCACTCACAGGCAGGGGTCATTGGTGTAAACAATAACGTAGTACAATGTAAACCGAAAATAAATGCAAAGGAGCACACTTCAGGCTCTAATTAACACTACATTTCATACTTACTGCAGATCATCAATACTGAAAGGATTAATAAATTAAATCCTGATTTTTCAAGTTCATGTTTCTACCCTTGCATATGCGAGAGATTGCAGTGAACAGATGTAAACAGGGGAAAAACCTGGTAACTTGGCCTATGTAAAATGTACATTTTCAATTAAGTTTTGCAAGTGTAGATTCAATGTGAACATTGTCCTGCTTAATATTCCTTTGCAGCTTTCATAGTCAGAGTCTTTAAAACTTAGAATATGGTTATTCGGAAGCAGTTCCAAGAATTTCTACTCTTGCTTCATGATTCTTGTAGTTAGCTTGCAGTATCATTTTATATGAGAGATGCTTCATCTCTGCCTCATGTAACTATGTGATAAAAACTATAATTTTTTATTTATAAAGACATAGAATTGCGTTCTCTTCGGTTTCTGCTACCAAACACAGTTTTCGATTGCGTCTCGTATGCAGTACCTTCAGAATCTAACACAAACCTTCAGACCTTTCAAAGTGTATTCGTTTTCCCAAAAGAGATACTTTCCCACAGTGTCTTAACTGATTTCATCAAAATGTCTCTGATGAGTTACTCCTCCTGAATGAATGTCATGGTGGAGAGGACCTCAATGGACAGCTCAGTCGCTTCATTGAATCCATTTTGATTACCATATGAAATGTCAACTAATTTCAAGACTTTGGTTTGCAATCACTGATCATCCATGTCAGAAAGCCTTAATTTAGCTTTTATTTCAGCTATTTTACTTAAAACTAGACCAGCCAGATTCCTCTCATTACCAGGATGAGACATCTGCACAAGTCTTCAACTTCAGTTGTTTTCCTTCAAGTGTTCCAGAACTGAGGCACAGAGATCCAATTAAACCCTGTAACCACTATAGCACAAGAGTAGCCAAAGTTTGCAGCCCAGGCTACATGTTTCTGAATTCAGTGAACTTTGCTTATGTATCTGCAGGCATTACACCTCTTCAAAAACACTTTACATAGTATTGAAGTCTTCAGGAAATGTCGCACTTAAAAGACCCAGCTCTTTGATCCGCCTATAAAGGATGGAGAAAAGTGTCCTCTCCACTTTGAGGGGACTACTGCTTGATCTTTACAACATCACTGCTTGGATGGTGTTAGTCCTGTAAACGAGGGACTAAACACGCTCTGTTTCTTTGAGCCAGTATGTTCCCATTGCATCTGAGAACCACCATGGTATATTGAGGATCAAGCACGCTCTGAGTGCCATTAATGCCTTACCTTTCAGGAAATAGAAAGCCTCTTTTCATAAATGCTCTGTAGTTTCCCATGACTCAGAGGCACTTAGTGCACTAGTTCATTTATTCATTCCTGTTCTTTATTCTGATATAACCCATATTCAATAGAACACAGCTTAAAACCCTCCTGACCAGTTGTATATTAAAATGAAACAAGTGAGGGAGCAACACATGATTCCATATATTATGTGAGAAAGTATGTGCTGCAAATTCATAGAATCGTAGAACCATAGAATGGCTTTGGTTGGAAGGGATCTCGGAGATCGTCTAGTTCTAGCACCTCTGCCATGGGTCCTTGACCATGTTGCTCAAAGCCCCATCCAGACTGGCCTTGAGCTCTTTCAGGGATGAGGCATCCACAACTTCTCTGTTCCAGTGCCTCACCACCCTCACAGGAATGAACTTCCTCCTAATATCTAATCTAAACCTACTGTCTTTCCATGTGAATCAATTATCCCTTTTCCTGTCACTACATTCTCTTTCAGTATTTCACTCTTATATAGGTATTCTGAATGAAGAAAGCAGCTTTAAACCTGAAAGATAGATGAATATTATGGATATTTCCTCTAAGTTCATCTTCTAGTCTTTTATTCACAGAAAGAGAAAAGATTGACTGCATTTCTGAGGATCATATTCTTACCTAGAATAAATCATAACAGTTCTATTGCTTTCAATTTAGCTATGCAGTTTACACTACATGAAGAGCTGTGTACCCATTAAAAAACCCCAAACAAAACAGCTCCAGAGCGATGCTGAAAATGCTCAAGAAAATCAACAAGAAAGAGAAGACAGTACAGTTATATTTTATGAGAAAAACTGTTGTGTTTTCCATTTCATTGAAAATATTACTGTTCCAAATTTGTCTTATATTTCACATCACAGTAAATATAAAGTATTTTTTTATGCACAGATTCTACCTTTCTAAAAAAACAAAGGTATCGGAGAAAGACTTGTGAGCATCATTCTATTAAAAATAAAGGTGGATGAGAAGAGAGTAAAAAGAAAAAATCCCTTCCTTTTACCAGAACTGATTTAATTTTCAAGAAATCAAATTCAGATCCAGTTGTCTGTATAACAATCCTCAACCCTTTCCTTTCAGACATATATTAGGACCTTAGCTATGATGAAATATGCTGTTGGATTACCCGCCTAATATTCCTTATCTAAAACTGGACCAAGGACTCTAATCTCTGTCTCCAACCAGAAGTAACGCCTAAATAATAAAAACTCCAAGGGCCAAAACAAATCCTATTTTGAGGGTCAACAGATTTTCTTCTTGCATGTGGTCCCAATTACTATAAATCAACTAAGAGGTAGAACTGAATCCTACAAAGAAGAATTTTCTGCTGTGAGGTTAGACACTATGCTGCTGTTCTTTGCTAAGGGGAGAGTAACCCATGACCACAAAATACATTTGATGCGAGCTGGTTCACTTAATAATCAAACAACCCTGAATGATAGCAGCTAAAAAGCCAAGGAGACCATGATACCCGACTGTTTCTGTGGTTGTGACATGAGAAAATCAAATATGTATTTAGATAAACTGGGCCCAAATGACTAACTGTTGTCTTGAGACTGTCAGCTGTGATGACCAAATCAAAAAGTGGCTTTTTTTACTTTGGTGTTACGAAATTCTGTGTTCGTTGTCTTGTTCTGGTTTCCATATGAAATACAATTAATTTAACTAAAAGTAGTTACCTTCTTTCCTATCACTGGTTTGTCACATTTTCTAGCTTCTAACAACTAATGTCTTGAGGGCCATTGGTAATAATAGAGATTTTGCAGAACAATTTTGGAATCTAGTTATACCTTTAAAGCCAAATGTCTTTAATTATAAGTCTGGGCTTAAGCACCTTTACCAAAAATTTCTGAAGGTCCACTTTGGTCACCAAATTCTTTCCAGCTTGTGATAATATGGACTTTGGAGACTACAGTGGCTAGAGTGACTGGCATTGAGAACAAAATTAAAAGTGCATTTAGATTTATACATTGTTAAAGTGATGTGGAAATCAACATGTCATAGGTGCCCCAAATTTAAACTGTCTTTTTTCTCAATAGAAGAGCACATAGGTAGTCTTTTCCTGTTTGCTAGGCTCTAAAACTGTTTGTCTTTGCAGTTCTGAATTATTGCATCCCCAAAGGCTTCCTGAGAATAAGTTCATGGCTGTTTAGTTTGCTGTTGCATCTTTACTTCTTTTTCTACCATTCTATCGATTTCTGTCTGTGTAGCATCTTAGAATTAAAGCACTGTGCAACTTAGTTCGGTGAAGGCACCTATTCTATTACATACAGAAATGCACTTACGGAAAAAGTTTCATGAGATCTCTGGGAAATTTTTATTATTTCCCTTTAATAGCAGACATTTTCCATTCAATTAAATCACAGCTGTAAGCTTAATTAATAGCTATTGCATACTGAATTTTAGCAGTCAGTTCTTCTGTTCCTGAAAACAAGATGCAAATATATGATGAGAAATCATACAAAGAGATGCATGTTCTAATGTTAAGATCAATAGTGGTAAAGACTATATATTGACTATGACTCCAAATATTTAAGCGTTATTGGAAGGACATTTTGTCTGTGAAACCACAAATGTGGGGAAAAACATGGTTTTCATTTACTAGAAAGTTGTCTTGTTGCATTTGGGATTTGGACTAGATGATCTCCAGAGGAGCCTTCCAACCCTAAGTGTTCTGTGATTCAGTGATTCTGTTACTTGTGTTGGTTAGTTCATTGTTAAGAGAGACCAAAGGAAAGCATTTAAACAAGTCAGTACAAAGGCACACCCCTTCTAAGAACATAACACCTTCATGGGCCCTCTGCTGTGTGACGGTTTCATAAATAACTCACTGAGTGAAGATACTGGGAATCACTCTCTGAAGCTGGCATTTTTGCATTTCATATGGATATGGGTACACATAGACAAACTGTCCAGTTATTTAGGTCTGTTTAAGCTAGACTTGTTTTACAAAATTTGTTGAAAAGTTTTAAATCATCCAGTAACTTACCAGCTCAGTGGGCTCTATGGTAGTAGTAGTAGAATCTAAATACTTCGAGAATGAGAAAATGGCAAGTGATTTTACTTAATTGTTCTTTACTATAACTTTCACCCTATGACATTAAACATAAGCTCTTTTTGAAAACAGTCATTAACCTTTTGCATGATGTATAACTAGCTTTATCAGTGCGGAAAAAAAATCCCACTTTGAGTTCTGAAAAGAAGATCCACTGGGAGACACACAAATGGTAAACCACACCGAAGGACACAAAAAGGCCCATAAAACATCAGTAGGGTTATAAAGGTCTATGGATTTTAATTGCTGTGTGCCATTGGGCCTTTACAAAGCAATCAAGCAGGCAATCTCAGAAGACAACCCTGCCATAATACATTTAACAATAGAGTTCTCGCCCCATCAGCAGACTAGGGTTTATGAAGGTCCCAATTGCAATTAATGACCTTGTACATTGAGAGAAAAAGACAAAATTACTTAAATTAACTACCCTTTTTGGATATATCTGAAGTATCAGAAAGTGTAATTTCGAGACATGGAGTGTAAAAGTTTTGATTGAAGATAGACAAAAAATTCTTATAAGGCTGATATTCTTGTCTATTTAGATTTTTAAAGGTACAGAATTCTGGCTTTCTGCTGCTATAGAAGACTATTCTGAAAACACAGCGTTATGCTAGCACATGGAGGATTTTTCTTTGGGTGGCATGTTACAGTAGTCCAACTATTCCAACAACATTCTTCTCAAGAAGCTCAAAAATTCTATATTTCTAATATTGAGATTGAATTCAAATTGTAAATATTCAATAGTATTAATAAGCAGTGTGGATTTTCCATAGCTTCTAATAATGTGGCTAGCTGCCTGTCATGATGACTATAATTTTGTTTCTGTTCTAGGACAACCAACTTTTCCCTTGGTATTAGTATAATGATACCTTTTTCAGCAACTTCTTCAGCTGTTTTGTCAGCTAATAGACTCCCTGTATTAACCGAGGAATTTCGAAACTGGTGGATTTTACAGAGCATCACAGCCACTTCTTTTGGCTTTTGTACACTCTGTAGAAGGTGACTAATTTCTACTTTGTACTTATTAGGAGACACCTATGCCTGTAATAATCCACTTTCCTTCCGTATGTCTCCATGGGCACGTAATATTCCAAAAGCATATTCTGAATTAGTCGATATTTTTATTCTTTTTCCTTCAGCAATTTCTATCAGTCGGTGTAAAGTCACTAATTCTGCTTTTTGTGCTGATGTGTTAAAAAGGTAAAGCCTGGGCTTGAGATTCCCGCTGTGTACCCAGTTGTCCATCTTCCGTTTGGTACCTGCTGCTCTCACCAGTGTATAGTTTCAGTTTCGGGTCCTGGATGGGATTACTTTTTAGATCTGGTCTGCCAGAAAACGCTTGTTCAATGTTACCAGGCAGTCATGATACAAAGGCCTCTGGGCTTCTTCTGAAGCCTGGAGAAACATGGCAAGGTTCAAAGAAGTAGTTACCTTAAATTCGACATTGTCCTGCTCCACTAAGACAACTTGGTGTTTCAGCATTCTCCTTCTTGATTCCAAACCAGCTATTACTTTGTGGAGTATGTATACAGTAATCTGATGTGAGCTTTCATGTTTCCTGGATTAAAACGCTGCAGCTGCCACCACTCTCAAGCATCAGAGCCATGCTTCACTCGTGCTGCCCAGTTGTCTGGTAAAGTACCCCACAGGCTGCACCCATGACCCCAAGTGCTGTGCCGATACCCCTAGTGCCAGGTGCAACCTTTCATGCCATATAGCTTGAATTGTTTGCTTAAGTCTGGGAGTCTCAAAGCAGAGGCTGCCATTAAGGCTCTGCTTAGGGGTCTAAAGGCTCTCTGACTCTCAGGAGTCCACACAAAGTCTTTTTGGGGGAGGATCATACAAGGGTTTTGTCAGTACACTATGATTGGCAATATATAACCGACACCATCCGGCCATCCGAAGAAGGCTTATAGATCTTCCGAAGTCCTGGGCTCTAGAGTCTGGCAAATGGCTTCTTTTAAGTTTTTCCCCAAACTTCTTTATTCTTGCAAGCTCTTGAAACCAAGATATATTACTGCTTCTTTGTCTACTTGTTCCTTTTTCTGTGACATCCAGATTGTCCCAAAAAAATTTACTGACTTTTACAGTGGCATTGAGACGCTCCCTTTCAGTCTCGGTTTCTGGAAGAATACAATCTATACTATAGTAAGTTTCTGTCCAGAATTTCTTTATTCCAGCTCTCTAGTTCTTTTGCCAACTGTTTGCCAAATATTGTCGGGCTGTTTCTGAAGCCCTGGAGTAGGACACTCTATGTTATCTGCACCTTCCACCCAGTGTTTGAACTCCCCCACTCAAAAGGAAACAATCTGTCTCTCTGGGTCAAGAGGTGTACAGGAAAAGGCATCCTTAATATTGAGCACTGTTAACCATTTGTCCTCCCTTATAAAGGAAGTTAGAAGAGTGTTTTACTGCTCTTAAACCCCATACTAATTGATGTACTCTCCAGTATTTCATTTCTTTACTGGTAAAATTGGGGTATTGTAATGTAAAAATTCTACCAATAAACAATATTACAAGAATTTATCAATTAACTTAAACTTTGTGTTAGTTTTATTGGATTTTTTTTGCCTTACTAGTTTAGAGCTGGGCTTTTGTGATGTTTTAACCAGCATCGCCGCTTTAGATTTTTCACATATATCCATTCACTGCACCAAAGGAGTTACTGCATTCTCCACCTCCTCGGGTACTTCTTCTTGTCCTACCTGCTCCTGCAAGACAAAAGTTCTTGCTTTCAAAATTTTAGATTCAGGAATTTTTAATTTTATTTCTCCATTTTCAAAAGTAGTTTTTGCATCCAAGTTACTCAACAAGTCTCTTCCCCTAAGGGACCCTGGACATTCCAGACTATACAAAAATTGGTCTGTCCCCCACTGTTTTCCTGATTTAAATGGTTATGGTGTAAAAGGACTGTTATCTTACCTCCTTTTCACACCCACAGTGCTTACAGGTTCTGATAATACTGAGTAAGTTGCTCATGGTCCAAATTTAAAAAATCTGTCTTTTCATTCCCCAGCAAAAGTGTAACCAGGGACTCAGATGAGGATGTTTCCCCATGTCTCCTTTCAGGGGGATGCTTCATCTTCACTTAGGATCATGGGCCTGATGGTTGGAAGAGCTGGATTTAGGTTTCCTGTCTGATTTCACCCAGCCTGGGGACATTCCTTTCACCAATGCCCCTTTTCTTTAGACACTGCATACAGATCTTATAATTTAAGGTGCCACATTTGGGCCAATTTTCGTGATTGTTCAAAGTATTCTTCAGCCACCCATTATTACAATACTTGATCAAGTATTTCCAAGTGATTCCTACAAATTCTGGAGTAGTGTACTGTCTGGGCCACCAGACACTGTTACCAAAATACAGTCCAAAACTCCTTAACACCGAAATAGCATTAAGTGGCAGGCATCTTTTTTACAGCTCAGGATGCGTGGGCAATATCTCCACCTGTCATACACCTCAAGTATAGAAAATCTCCTGTTTATAGATTACGTTTCACATGCATATTCATTGATTTTCCTGGAATAAACATACCTATGATAATCATTTCCCCAAAATCATTAACGTATGTTCTCTTCCCATAGCGTATGTGTTCATCTGTCGTGGGAGTCCCTTTGCTGGTCTCTGGTGATCAGAGACCCCGAAGTTATAGCTGACTGCTTGATAACTGGTGCTACTTTCCAAATATGGAGCTGAGTTTGGCCCACCTAGGCTGGTTCATTATTTTGTGCCTCTTTGTGGTTAACGTTTAACACAGTTTTGATTGTGCAGTTCCGTAGGCTACTGGTTTTGCAAAATAAGCATTGTATTAAAATCAGCTGCGCAAAAAGTTCTTCTGGCAACACTACAGTCTCAGATGTTTTAAATTTAGTTACTATTTATTTAGACATCAATTCTGAAAAATGTTTGAATGTATTTAATTTTATTAGAGATTCTTTAACTGTTCCCAGGGAACAAATGACTGATAATCTGCTGATTGCTGAGTTCATGCAGTCCTTCAATCTCTACATATATGTTTCAAGTCAGAGCGTCCTTTTTGACAGTGCTATTTTTTTCTGAAAAGAATGGACATTAATTGTTTTTTTATAATATATATATAAAAATATATGTATTGCTCTATTACAACAGAAAAATGAAAACATTATCAACCTTGTATGTAAAATCAATCTTTTTGGAACTCCTTTTGCAGAGGAAAAAAAAAGTATAAAGTATTATTTTTTTCCCTGCTGAGAAAACTTTATTTCCTCTATGTATGTGCTTAACAAGGGTAAAGATATGATACCCAATGGTCTGCTATGCCTAAGGAATAAAATTATTGGCTCTGCCTTTTAGGAGAGAGCTTCAAATGCTCTTTCTGGTCTGGAGACATCAAGCATTTTGAAACTACGGACTGACATCTCTGACTCTTTCACAATATTCTATAGATTACTGATGAGGAGAGTAGAACAGACAACACCACCACAAGATGAACACAAATAATTTGTTTGGTGTCACCTTCTGATGAAAAAGGGATTGTATGAGTTTCTTAGCTCTTTCAGGGAGCAGTACATAATATTTGTGTGTCCGCACAGGCATGTGGTCCGGTTATCATCGATCATTGCAGGGCCTGCTAACCAGGTGGAGGATGCTGCAAGACACCAGTCGCAGGTCTTGTAAGCTAGAAGCAATTGTTGAGCTTTGAAAAGCTGTTTAGTTCCAACCTTCCATGCTCCTGGCTTAAGAAGATTGTAGTCTGAAACCCTTCCTTATTTGTGACACTGTATTGCAGTAGTACAGGGTTGGAGACTATGTCTTAATCCCACTGCCTTGGTTTCCTCTTCTCTTCTCTTTTTCAGTCCTGTAGGAATTTATTAATAATTACTTATTTAGTCTTAAATTAGGCAAATGCTTTTCCATCTTGCTGAAAAAGACAGACTGAAATTTCTTTCAAGACAGGAATAATGCTTAAACTACATCTCTGGTTAAACTAAATGCAGCACAATAACTAAATATAGAATAGAAACAAACGGTGATAAGGCATGAACTGAAACACTCCTGCTAATTCTTCTATCACTACGGCAGCAAACTGTGTGACCATACCTAAAATGAGAATACTCAGAGAGAGGCAAAGCACAAGGACTACTGACAATGAAGAGAGAACTGAACCATTGACCTGTTACTGTTTTGGCTGTTGTATAGGAGACATGAAGTGTATTTGATGATTAAAGCTTTGTAGAAACACAGAAGAGTTATAGAGTCAGACAGATGAAGAGGGATCATGCAAGTCAGCACAACATAGGCATTGTTTTAACAAATAGGTTATGGATGAAGGAAGCTCTGATGGGAGAAACTGAGTCAGAAATAGGTTAAATATTTGACACAATAAATATCAAAATTCAAAAGACATTTTTGCCAGTTGTCAATGTGAGTCAGAAAAATCCAGACTGTAAAGAAAATTCAAACTTCTAATCAACAATCCTTAAAAAGTAAAAAAAAAAACCCTATTCAATAAATATTGTCACTTTAGTCAAAGCATTTGGGCAATGTCTGTGAACATACCTTATTTTTTCATCTGTCAGGGCAAGCTAATAGCAGCAGCAGCAGCCAGTTTCTACAAAATAGATTTAGGAATTTGTCCCCTCTGTTACTTTGATTTGATGCTTTGTATTACTTGACAGAAAAGTATTTCTATAATATGATTATTACTTTTGGGGTTTGTTTTTGCAATTTTTATCTTGTAACTGAGCTTCAGGAATCCAAAGTGCTAATGTTTAGGTGCTCCTCTAATTTGAAAATAAAAAAATAAATAAGCTGTTTCTAGCTCTCTCTACTTTCAAATACATTTAGCTACTTCTCCACGTGGCAAAGTGGTAGACTCCAGCAAGGACTGATGTGTTATGGCTTGTAAACTTTTAGTTTTCTACCTTGTTGGCCTTAATTGACTGAGATTTTAAGTTCTACAATGTAATTATGTATCAGTTCTGTTATTCCAATTAAAGTCACAACTATTTTTCCTATTGAAAACGCTGCTCAGAGAATGTAAACTAAGTTATAACCTGTTTTGGTTACAAAACCAGAAAGTTCTAATCCTAACCACCAGTGTAGACAGAAAAACTCTTACCAATCCCAGCCCACGGCCCACTGAAATACAATAATGTTATTTTTGGCAGATTTCTCCAAGCCGCAAGTGCAGCTATTGGGTTTTTTACATGGCGTAAAAATCAAGTTTGATATCATCACTAGTTTTGGAATTTAAGGAAGAAAAGTTCTCTAAAAGTTCTCTTTTAGGGAAAGTAATTCTTTGTCAGTATCCACAGAAAATAATAAAGTATTGTATATCAAAATGTAGAAAGAGGCTGAAGATAATAATCCCTTTTTTGTGACTTAGCAAGAGGATGTGGAGGTCCCAACACATCCAGCCAGCTTAGCCTCAAACATCTTGTTCCCCTGAGTTAGCCATCTTTTAGAATTGCCATTTACAGTTTGTCTCTGTACTTGCTCATGTTTCCTAATGGCCTGTTTAATATCTTTGTAATGTTCCTTTCCCTTCCCCTCTTCCCACATTTCTTGCTGTATATAGAAAATTTATCTAGAGCAGCTCCTTAGCCTCCCAGTCTTTGGTAAATGGTGTTTTGACACAGTTTTATCTCCATTTTTTTTTTCTAAAAATTGTTTTTAAATACAGGTGCAATATTTACACACTTGCGGTGGTTAAGAAGCCCCATGGGTTTACATTATTTTGAAGACCAGCACATTCCTTTTTTGATGCTGTTGATCCACTGCCTGCAGACAGTAAACATACTGTCTTTCCTGCCATCCAACATTTCTTTTTAAGTACAGGTGTCTCCCTCTATTCACGTTATTTATTCCACAGGCCATTGTGTGAGTATTTATGCTCTAATTTCTTCCCCTAACAATATTTTTGTTCCACAGGCTCTTTGTTCTTTAAGCCAGGAGGCTCTGCCTCAGACTCTGTGAAAAGTACTGATCTGAGACCTCAATTTCCAAGCGAAGGTTTACTGATATGTTTACTGAATTTTACAATTGCAATGGCAAAGTTTTAACTGAGGTATAATCAGATAGGCTCTGTTAAAAATATTTCAAGTAATGTTGTAACCGTATGTGAAATATCTCCCCAATACAATTCTTGTGAATTATAGTAATTTAGCAATACAGAATCTATTTGAGTTCTTTGGTCTTAGCAATGGCAATCTATATTCTTTTGATGAAATGAATGATAATAATTGTTTAATGCTTTAAAATTAAAATCAAATTATTTTCTATTTCTTGGTAGGAAAATATATCCAAGAGGAAATACAGAGAAAGTGGTCTGCACAGAGGACCTGGGCAGGGATGAATAATATGTGATGGATATTGTTCAAAGGCAAAAGAGGTGCTGAAATTTCACTACAACTGTGTTTTGTATCCTTCTATTTTGTATGTACCTATTCAAATTTAGCTTCAAGATTAAATGTATTTGTATGTTTAGTTAAACATTCGAAGACAAGTTAATGTTCCATGCCATTTTCAGGTGAAAAAGGTAATAACTTTACTAGAGGTCATACATGAAACCAAATGCTTTCTAAATAGTTCTTGATATGCTATTGATCTGTATCAAGATTACCAGTCAGTAAAAACCATCTAAGTCACTACATGTCAAAGTGCACGCTTTGTATACAGTATCACAATTGAAGAATTATCTGAAACATTAATAGAAAAATTATGACTCCATTTGATCTTCAAACTATCAGAAGTAATCCAAAAAGAGCAGCTAGCAACCAGCTTCTCATTTTGTACTGACAGAGTTCTCAAGTAACCTCCCTCTGCAAGCGCTCTCAAATCTTCTCCCAGACACCTTTAACTGTGCAGAGGGAAGAATACAAGCTAGGAAAAACTAATTAGGCACACGCAATTGATAAAAACCTGGGAGCAATTAATAAGCAGGTATTTGTTCAAGTCTTTAGCAAGGTTGCAATGGCAGGGGAGGGAACCTGGTTTTTCACTGAATAAACAGTGAGACATGACAAAATACTTTGGAGATGGGCACAGATAAAAACTGAAATAGACATTCAATGGGAAAGCGAACAGAGGAAGGTATTCTGTTATGAGCTTCAGCCTGGAAAACACTGCCTTCTAATTTATCTGAGACATCTTTCAAATGTCGCTCTACAAAATGATATAACTCCTTTTTTAGTAGCTGGGGGGAACATCTTACGTGGTTGTTTGGGTTTTTTTAGTATTCTTACTTTTTTTTTAATTTTTGGGAAAGCTGTCTAGGAAAACGGTCTGGAGAATATGGTGAATATCCATTTCGTCTACACTGGAAATTGACAAAATGCTTTGAAGTTTTTAAAGTTGCAGTCTTTGATGTACTTTTTAAATCAGAGAAGATGGTATGGCTTGTGATGACCACAATAGCTTGTGATGGCGGCTAGTGAGATTGGAAACATCCAAATCCTTTATGACACTTGAAATTAAAAATGTTCCAGTATCATCAAATATCATGCTATTATTAAACCTTTGGGACAAAGATAAATGTTTCTAGACATGACATGTAGAAACTAGATTCTCATTCTCTTTATGCACTCCTCTTGACATTTAGTTTTTCTGATGTCCCAAGTGTAGGGCTTCATGCTGAAATTATTAGTAAAAATATGGTCCTGGGAATCTTCTATTTTTGCTTACATCCTGGGTTTAGTCCCTTGGTATAAACTTATCTCAGGACACACAGAGAGCTTCAAAAGACACTTGACAACTAGAGCAATGGAAAGAGAGGCAGAATATTTCCCTCCATTCACCTTCATAGTTGTAGGAAACGGCAGGTAAGTAGGAATGACTAGAGCTGGCAAGGAGGATTGACAGCAGAGGTAAAGGTACAGCAGGGCCAGGAACTGCAGTGAAGAGGTGGGCTAGGGGCCCCAGTGAAATGCAAAATACTGCCAAGCTGAGAGACAATGGACAAACTTGTCTACAAAATCTGAATTTCTCAGGCCAGTCAACCTCCAGGATTATTAAAATATCACATGGAAATTCCATATATCTTTTATTTAATCAGGCTGTCATGCTTTTGTTTGGGTTTCTGTAGAAGAAGATGCAATTGATCAAGCCAAATATCTTTAGTTGGAAAGTGCATATTTATATTCACTTTCCTGTAACTCCAAATTTGAAGGTTTTTTTTTCTTGATTTACAAAAAACCAATCCTGCTCTTACCAGGAAAGATCCTTCATTTGCAAAACAGAATAACTCAGATAAGAAGTGAATGGAAACTTGTACAATAATAAAATGCCATACATAAACAAGCCAAAGAATGTTAGTGTCATAAAGAACATTTATATTATTTATAAATGTTTTGAATAATGTGTCCTTATAACAAATCTTGAGATATATGTATCTGTGTACATTAAGACTCTGGAGGTATATTTGAGGGAATCTGTTAACAATTTGTTGCTATTTTAACGGCTATATCTGATCCTCTAAAATTATCTTTTTTTTTTTTTTTCTCCTTTTTTATGAGGATCGTGTAGGGTGGGAAGGATAATATAGAAGAATGAATAAAGGGATGTCATTATTCTAATGAGACTACATGAGATATAACTTTTTTTTTTCTTTTGTAGGAGACAGGCCACATGCAAAGGGCCAATGTGGCCTTTCATTGATTCACTTCCGAATACTCGCTTCTTTCGGAGAGATCTCTCTTAAGAATCCACACCAGATAAATCGTCTGCCTTGCACAGCCTCTCTACGTAGGTAATCAACACATCAACCCTTCCAAAGGCAGGTTTGACAACCACTCAATAAGGACTAAACATCACTGAAGAAATGAAAAAGTTTCCTTAATGCTGACTGAATAGTTGCCGGAAAACCTCTTCCTTATAAATCCAACAAACCTGCAATATTAAAAGTTTGCAAACATTGTAAAACACTGATTTCAGAGAAGTAAATATGAATCTGTGAATCATTTAAGAACATTGCACTGTAAAAATTTTTTAATGTTTATTTTCTGTTCTATGAAGCATCAGTCTTCTTCATCTGTTATTTTGGCAGTTGCTGAAAGATTTCTTTTGTTTCCTAGGATTAAATGAAAAACATGAGATGTTTGTCCAGGTTTTTTATTTATTACAATTTTTAAATAGATCTGCCATGAAAGAGTCTATGCACCCATAATGTTGCAATTACATTTTTTTCCTTCTCCTTTTCTTATTTTCATTATTTCTGCAGGAAGAATGAACTTTCCAAGGAAGCATTCTACAGGACAGGTTGTTTTTCCTTCCAGAATAAAACAACGACAACAAAAAATTGCTGAATGCAAAATTATCATATTCTGTTTGTTTTAAATACCACCACAAATATAGCAATATAGGTACAGAAAAGAAATATTTCTCCTCCCTCTTGGAAAGACTTGTTGATGAGCAAAGATTTCCTAATAATGTATTGAAGACTTACAGCAAGAAGAAAACAGAAGAAGAATATGTGAGTAATACTATGGAAGTATTAGTTTTCTTTTTACTGTTCAAAAATATAACTGAAGGAATCTTCATCCATCAGAGGTCCCCAGCTTCCAGATCAGCTTTTAGAATGTAAAAAATTCAATTTCATAGGCATTTGTATTAGGAATAAAACAAACCTTTAAACTAAACGTGATGCATCATGTTGACATAATAAATGTGGACACTAATTAAAGAGCAGCAGAATCCAACAGAGAAGTTTGCCCTCCATCTGCTTGACCTGAGGTAATAACAATGTTCATTTAACCAGAGCTGACAGATTTTCTTGTGTTAGTCTTGAATCACTAAAGTTGCCACCCTCAGTATGAATAACAATAACCATATGTGTGACATCATACAAAAGAGGCAAGCCACAGTTAACTACCCCTTGAGTCTGCTGTCTTCTCCTTGTTTTTCTTCTCTCATACGAAGGTTCACCCATGCAGATCGGGTGCAGGCTTGGATTCTGAATCTTTCATACATGCACAAGCTCTTAAAAGAATCCTATGTCTTCAGATTTGGAGTGGTGCTGTATCGAAACCTACACACTTTTACAGCATCGGTTAAAAGCAAGATGCTAAATTGTGTTATGAATTGTTCAGCTAATGGATAGATAAAATTTCTGTCCTCAACATCCTTTTAATTCTAGAAGAAGATAAAAAGATAATTCACTAATGAAAACAATTCTATTGGGTGAAAAAATTCCGATAGACTTCAGCTTTAGTAGACCAGAAGACAAGGTAACCTTTAGCATAAAGGACTTTCATTAGAGTTCCCCTTGGGAAAATATATCTCTGTAGTCTGGTAACATGTTAGGTTCTTCATAGTTTTGGTGAAAACTTTTCCCAGTGACTCGAAGATCACTGCAAAAACCTGATGAACAGCCTATCTGCTTGAGAAAAAAAGCTTTGAGGTAGTTTAAATGTAGCCTCTACCTGTCTCTGGGGTACCTTATGGTCACACGAGAGTGTAGCCCTAATAAATAAACGAAAAATAGTGGCCAAATCTTGAAATGCATATGGTCAAAGGCAATTCATAACATTTAATGACAAAGCTGAATTTTCAGCAACATGCACATCCTGGTGTTTCACTATCGATTTTTAAGCCTGGACAAATCTGCAGTAGACATAAGACAAAAATGGGAGCCAATTCTGATTGAACCAAACCATTTAAGAGTTTTCAAGAGTAACTTCTGTGGCTAAACAGAGTCTGCAAAACAGAGTATAGTAGTATTATCAGACATGTTGCAACATTTGATGGTATGACAAGACCAGGAGATCTCCAAAAATGACAAATCATTTGACTATCAATACCTCAATGAAACGAGTTAAACTCAGCCGTTCAGTTTATTCATCAAGCCATCAAACAATCAGAGAGATTGTTTTGTCCTCTGCCTCATTATGGACTCTATATCACGTGATTTTCACCAGAAACGCACACTTAAAGGTTTCTTTGTTTTGTCACACCACAATGTATAAAACTTCTTCAATAGAAGAGCAATGCAGGTAGTTTAAAAATAAAAAGAAAAGGAAGGGGGAAAATGATTTCATAGTTATTTGTTTGGAGGGGGTTTTGCACATTATTTTTTCAACTTGGAATTGTTTGTTCACTGCAGTAAGTAACATTCCTTTAAATAATCTAAGTTCCTCAAACCCTTTTGTTGTCCCACACGACAAGAGACCAGCCTCAAAAGTTCAAGATAATAAATCCGAAGATTGTGAACATGGAGCAAAATTCATGAGAAAGGCTTGAACTGAAAAAAACCCCGCTTTTATGAATGTAGATTGGATGCCAGTGCCCCTTTGATAACGGCAAAAGGGTATCAAGTAAGTTTTCTTGAAATGTACATTTTAAATTTCCACCTTCTCTTCTACATGCTCCAAAGCAACAATTATTATGTTCAAACCAGGGAAATGCATAGATCTCAACCTCAACAGGTAGGAAAAACAAATTATGTAGTGTGGGGATGGGAGTTGTGATTCGGGGACCACTGGGGACTCCAAATTGAGCTGCAGTGCTGTATGAAAGAACCACAGAGAGTCTTCGTTGTCATATTTGAGAAGGAAACTACGTAAATTTCATCTGGTTTGGGTGTTCTGTAATAAAAGCATATTCCTTTTTATGTTAATATGAAATTCTTCTATTTGTTGCATTTTTCGATTTTTTCATGTTGCCCTTGAACAGCTGTTTCTATTGAACGCTCCAATTCTCTCTTCCTAATATTTTTGTTTCATATTTTTCTTTTGGGACAGGAAAACAAGAACAAAATGTGTAAACTTATGATTTTAGTCCTTTTTTGTTAACAACCATCATTCAGTGTTCTTAACTCTTCCTGAGAAGAGTTAATTCATGTTCTTAGCCCTTAATTTTTTTTTTTAATAGTCTAAATTATTGAATCTTCAGAGACCGCCTTGGAAGCAAAAAATGAAATCATATCCCATATCTTCATGTTTTGGTACAGCATTACATAGGAAATTAAAACATTCTTTTTGTTGCAGGAACTGGCTGACGAACAGACTGCATTTTCCTTGGTCTGGAACTCTGATGTCAATATGAGTTAAAATATTCTCTCTGTCTCCCTGATCATTGCTGCTTCTGCCTATCTCCTTATAAAGATTATGCTTATGCTTAGTAAATGAAGAAAGGAATTAGTGATGCTCCTCTCATTTCCTGTCTTCCCACAGATGGTGATAAATTCAAATTCAGACTCCATTAAACCTGAGTAGAGAAACCCAGCAGGTGGCTACACTAATGGAAAATCCTGGCCTTGGAATAATGGGAATTGCAACCGACAGCTCTTCTATACCACAAAAAAGATGATGTATTCCTATTGACAGTGTTGCATTTGAGTCCAGAAGGCTGATCTGATAGTTCAGGCTGGGCACAAGGGAAGCAGAAAGCCCCATGGGTATTTTTCTTGGCTACACCACTGTAATTTTTGTCATCTGAACCTTCTATTACAATTCATTGTAAAAATTTCATGTAAGTTGGAGGGAGAGGAAAAAAAAATTCCCAAGCTTCTGCATTTTGGCCTACGGGCATACATTTGTTCTTTTTTCTTGGTTTAAAGGACAAATAAAGGTTGACACACAGCAGCATTTCCAGCCACTTCTGTGTTTTTAGTGCTGACATTGTTAGCCCAAGTGCTTTTAGTATTTCCAGACATGCCCATCTAAGAGAGTTTTTGTTAGAAAGATTGCCCTGAAGGTGCAATGCCTGATGTTCAGCTAAAATCTGTGAAGGAATACTTCATTTATGGTCCTTTTCTCCTCTAGATTTTTTCCCTCTTCGTTTAGATCAAGGGGCTACGTCAGCCACAGTTCTGTGAAACTCACTTGGGAGAATGATTGGACAGACCAATAGACTGAACATAAAGCTTAAGCTATGTTTCAGAATATGAGGCGATTTTTTTTCTCTGTGTGTTTTAATGCCCTGTCAGCAATTTTTATGTGCAATACATTCTGGTCTTTTATCTTAGTACATACATTTTTCCCAAGCTTTTATACACTGAGTTAGTAAAATGGAGGAATTGGCAACCAAAGGAAAATGTATAGTGTCTGCATTTCTGCATTATTGATCACAAGATTATTTGTGCTACACTCATTTGTTCACAGAACTCAGATTTGTATAAACTTAAGAAATGCATACTAACAGTTGCAAAAGGCCATAAAACTAATGTCTCTAACCTAAATTATTCTAAGTCTAAATTATTCTAAAAATTATTCTAAGTGTTATTTAAGAGTGATATCAAAATACACTGCTGTATATCTCCCTTGAAAATTTATAATTTCTGCAATAGATTATTTGGAGTTTTCTGCATGTTGTTTATGAAAAATATAATTTGCACAAAATGTAGTATTAACACATGGAAAATAGAAACACCATAGCCCATTTCAAGAAATGTCTCTACTAGTGTTTCTAAAGCCGATTTTTTTCCTGCTTTTAACACTTCTAGAAGTTTTAGCCAGTTGTCAACATGAAATACAAGCAGAGAGAGTCTGTTTTCTTCTTGCTTTCTTTTGCTTCGTTTTGTGTCTCACAATTTTTTTGTCTCATCTAGCCTCCCCTTGATAATAAAAAATTCTCTTTGTATATTTCTGAGTTGCTTGTCTAAATATTTCACTTATTTTTACTGAAATCAGACCCAACTAGTACATGGAGAAGGATGATACTAAGACCAAAATATTCTTTTCATTGCTTAGAAACACTTCAAATGGGATTGCTTTCATATCTAAACTCCTAACTTTCCACATGTTTATATCTGGCTCTAATGCTCAAGATTTGTGATTCTTATTACTGATATTTCTTTCAATTTTATTGCTGTTCCTTTCACTGTCTTTTTGTGATTAAAAAAACTGATAGTCATGATAGTGACTTCTAGGAGAAAATTTCTTTCAGATCTTGGTTTCCTGGTTCCTATTGTATCAATATTTCTTCCTTGACGCTTACTTACATATAGTTCTCAACATTTATATCAGGGTTTAACATGGAAAAGATTTCAGTAAAATAAATGAGACGTGAAATTAATATGCTTAATACATAAATATATCATAAGGTTTCATGCGTACAACAATCATCAAAAGTTCCTTCTCAGCATACACCATTTCTACCTTACACAAAGCCCAAATGCTTTTGTTAGACTGAAGTATTTTAGTCCTATTAAAATTATTGTTGTTGAAATAAGGGCAGAACAGAACAAATCAAATTTGAAACAGGAAATTGTTAGGCTGATCTAGAATTTGTCCTCAGAACTATTGCCAGGAGAACTGGAGGGTTTTCACAGAAAGTCCTTTTCATGTTAAACCATGTGAGGGTCCCGGTCCTGCAAAAGTCTTACTGTCAATCTGCTCTCTCATCCTCCAACAGTGAACTCAAATATGAAACAAATATGCTGTAATGTTTCTTTGGCATTTTAGCATAATTATAATACCAAAATACCTTTTTGACTTGGAAAAAGAACTCTATTTCAAGGCTGGGTAATTCTAACATCACACAGTGCATCTTGTAATGGCTTTGCTGAAAAGAAAGAAAAATACACAAAGGGATATCCTCTTTCACAGAGGCACCCCTCCTTTCCTCAAAATTCTTGCTTAACATCTTAAATAGAAACACATATGCATAATGGAACTTGGGATAGGGACACTGATGTAATTTCTTTCTGTACCTACCAGTAGTAGAATGTTTAAAAGTTCCTTATACAATGTACTCACTGAATTGCAAGGAGGAGGCAGTGATCTGTGCTTGCACAGAAGCAGCTCCTATATCTCTCAGGATGAAAGTGAGTCTGGAACTAGACCAGAGGACAGAACTGTTTCATTTTTGCAACCCTAAATGGAAGGAACATTTTTGTAATCCTAAATGGAGGAGGACGGTCTGCATAACTGTGAATATATCTTTCTTACAGTTTTTCTTGTCTTGTTCATTCAAGGTGAAAAATATTGAAGAAGAGCATTGGAGATAAATCAAGTGACAATGCTTGTGTTCTGATATTAATATCTTATCGAAGTAGCAATCTTTCATATTCCCTTATTAGTGATATATCCTATTATGATGACAGGCTATGTCTTGGCTTACACAAAGTATTGTCTGATAAATAGATTTAATGCATAAATGTCTGTTGGGAACACGCAACAGCAAAATGGGGACAGATGTTTGGCTGTCTTTGGAGCTCATCAGCACAGTTCAACTGCTCTAGTTGTCAGATTGGTTCAGCCCTCAGCCCAGACACAGAGGAGCTCAGTATTTTGAGACTAACTATTGCTAACTAGTGCTGAGCGAAAAATGTATAGCAGCTAACACACTCAACAAAATTTAGCCTTATGCCCAGAGAATACCTCTGAGTAGATCATAGTTTTGCTCATTTCATTGAACAAATGTGTTCAATTGACTTTGGAAATATGCTTGTATGTGAATTAATTAAGTGAGAAGAATTAAAAATGCTTCCTTTTTTTATTTTTAATTTTTTGGGTCAAAACAGAGGAAGTGTGTGGTGAGGTCATAGTTGCCAAAATGCAAGCATTTTTTATGTGTGTGAGATAGGTCTGGTGTGTATGCAGGCATGTAACCATTCCAAGTTTGTTGTAAATGGTGCTTTGGAGGAAAGAGCTACTTACGCATTGAGAGGGAAGGAACACAATCTGACTTGGCTGCTTTTCTTCAATGTATCAAGGAAAAACCTTCTCTCCAGAGGTACTGACACACACCTTCCACTTTCTGAGTCTCTTGGGAATCCTTATGGTGCCCTTTCTCATACGTCTCATTCTGCCTTTGGGAAAGTTGTGGGTTTAGATGAGGTTATGCAAAAATTCTCAGCTGTCACTGACTTTTTAAAATTTTTATTTCCTAGAAATTGGAAAGATCTTGGGTCATCAGGTTCATCCTCCTGCAAGTGAAAGATTGCTCCCTACAGTTAGATTTCTTAAATTATTAATTGCTGGTAATTTATCTGATTAATTAGAACCTTTTACTTTAAATAAATTATTCAGATATTGTCATTATCTGACCAGCTTTGCAGGTGACTATATAATATTCTGAAAATAGTGTATAGGCTATTCCAAGGTATTACCTTAGTGTCCCAGGAAGATAAATATTTACTGTGCTAGGTTCTGTACAAACACATACTGGAAAACACAGTCCTTGACACGATATCTTTATAGTCCAATTAAAGACAAGTGATTAAACCACACAGTAGGAGAGAAGAAAAGACAGTGATAACAGCGTAATTTGTGAAACTTCAGAGTATTTCTGCATGTGTGCTCTACTTATTCTGATTTATGGGCATTTTAAACTTGAGTTTCCTTTCCTATCACATTTATGTAAACATTCCTCTCTTTCTTGCCGAAAGCCTTTCTGCCTTCTTAAAGGTATCATGTTATATGCTTTCAGATGGAGAATTTGATAACCAAATCATATGCAATCTTGAAAAATTCTCAGTCCTTTTCCCTGAGACTTCCTTGAACTAGGTATTTCTACTCGGTAAAGTAATGTGCTTTTAGGAAGAAAGTCATCTACTTTCGACGAGGAGATAACAAAGTCACGATCAAAAATCCTTTGAAACCAATTACTTTCCTTGTTTTGTATTAAATCGTAGGCTTTCATTCTGCAAAAATTCTAAGGGAACATATCTTTAAGCCAAATTTTACATTAACAGAAAGTATTTTCTCCTGAGAAGATGTTGTTTGGAGCTTTGTTAACCCTCAGGTACAAAAGTTATTTTGACTGTAAGTTAGGGTTTAAGACAAATGGTGGGGTGTGGGCTTTTGGATGAACTCTCAAGACTTTTTGAAGCTCCTCTGCACCACTTTCACCATAAATCATTAGCTTCCCACTCCTGATGTCAGAGTACTGTAACAGCTCTCTAGTGCCTACCTCCACCTAACCTTAAAATAGATCATGCCTTCTGGCAAGGGACAGGAGCAAGAGTTTTACTAAAAGACTGTGTTTAAGCACAATGGGTGAAGACCTGCTGCAGTGTCACTGCTGAAGGGGAGGTGAGAATGTCACGAACATATTGAAGATCAGGGACAGCCAGTTTGATATAAATAGTCTTCGTGTTTTTGTTGAAGGGGTGGGATATGCAGTTTTCACAGAAAACTCCCCTTCCTTACCCCTATCTTTATTATTGACTTCAAATTACAAATGCAGAAAACACAGAACAGCTGGACTGTTCAGCTGGAAGAGAAAATAGCAAAATACAAAACATTTGGAAGTAGGGTTAGTGGAAACCATTGGAGGAAAAAAGGTCTTTTCTCCAGCAGTGATAATATTTTGCACTTGTTATGCAGTAAACAGTGTCATCAAAATAATCCCCAAACCCTTGGCATACACAGCTTTTTTCAGAGGTGAACAGAGAAATTATACTGTTTTATTACATCTCTTAAAGGCCTTTTTTATTTTGTGGGCCACTAACAAGTCAGGAAGGAAAGTAAAGATTGAATACCTAAATATGAAATGAGAGTGTACAAAATTTTACGTATTCTGTGTTTTGAAGGCACTTTTGCAAAGGTCAAAGAACAGTAGTGTATGCATTCCTATATCACAGAAACTACCCTGAGACCCCCAATGTTCAGAAAAACCAGAAGCAGCCCCTGATGATGCCTGCTGAATAAAAGGGCTGTTTCCAGTTTTGAGAGGTGAAGCAAAATATGTGAATATTAAATCTAGATATGATTATTGTCTCTGAACTGAACACCATTATTTTGTGTGAAAGTTTAGATAAATCAGTAGTTTTGGGGGGTTTTTTTAGGTTATTTTCCAGAGTTCTATTGTTTCTAGTTATATTATCTTAACTAAACTGTCTGCTACTATTTGTTCTACTTCATGTTTTTCTTTTTTTTTTAGTTCTACAAATGACTCTTCCCTTGCTCTCTCATCCTTAGTAATCTCAGATTTTACTTTTACCCTCCCCTTTGAAGGTTATAAGATATATACATCAGCTCCTCATGACAGATTCCAGGAAAATAAATTGATATGTTTATTTCTTAGTTAATTTGTTTCATTCTAGAGGTCTAGCAGAATTTTTGCTTCTAAGCTACTTACTAATGTGAAGGAGTTCTCTGGGAGAGAGAAGGTCTAGACAAAGACATTGAGATGGCTCCAGAAAAGGCCTTCCAGGTTGGCATTGATGTTCTCTATGGAGAAAATGCAGCAAGCAAAGCAGTCTGATAATGGTGCCCTCCATCTTCCAATGTTTATGAAGAGGTGAAGCATTTCTGGATTAACATAAGCTTTTTACATATCAGGATGCCTCTGCCTAACTCTGCTAAGCCTGTCTAAAAATAGATTGTGAAAGAAGATAAAGCAGTATGTGGATTGTCATGCGTTTTTGTCCCCTGTTTCTTTATGGGTTTAACATCAATAAATAATTATGGCTGAAGCCCTCGTAGTGAAAACTGCCTCACTTTGATAAATCTCCAAGACCATATAACAAGAATAGATAGAAAAAACAGTATAATTTTATATACTGTCATGATATAGATACAGACAGTATATGAGTTTTCGAACTAGGAGGAACAGATGTAGCCACTTGCTTTCCCAGTATGCTTTTATCAGGGCATACATTGTTACAGTGTCAGAATAGTCATAAAAAATAGCACCTTCTGAAAGCAGATCATCAACTCTGCCTCACTGTATGACTGCAGCATTTACAAATTGTAAATTTGTAAATGATTGTAGCAAAGATAGCACTGTATTGCAATTTTTTTTTTTTTCATATTCTCCTTTCTCAAAGCATCTGCAGTATTTTGCTTGTGAGAAACAGATAAGGATTTTCTTAAGTGTCAGGGGAATTGCGCACTGCAAGTCAAAATGAACTGGGCAAGTAAGCAGCAGTAGTTGCTTTGGGAAAGTGTACCCTAAATGTCTTTGCTTGTGTCAAATTTATCCCCATTGAGAACTAGGTTGATGGGAAGTTGTCTGTTTAAATGAAACAGCTTTTTTTTTTTTAATTAGTCAAGCATAAACATGTCCTAATTTCATGTATGCAGTTTAGTTTACACAATAATTCTATGGAATTAAATTTTTGCTTCTTAAAATACCTATCTTCAGCTTAAACTATTCAAACTATTAGAACAGTTAGTTGAGAGATAAGATTTTAAAAATGAAGAAAGTTCATGTTTCAGAGTAAAGTCTCTGATTATAACTGCAATAATATTCTGGCTCGTTAGCAAGAGGAAAAAGAAATCCTTCAACAAGGGCAGGACAAAGACCTTCTGGTAATCCAATAACATTGAGTTCTATATACTTTATTTTCATCATTTTTATTATGTCTTGGAAGTATTTTCTCTAACAAAAGCATTTCTGATTACTTTCTTCAAAGATGCTTCTTTCCATCCTGAAAAAGCTTTGTGTGAAGAAAGCTTTGGAATAGGGGTGGGGGGATTACAGAGTGCTAAAGGATCCTTTGTCTATACTCGGCAGAAGTTTCTTTCTCATCAGCTCTGATTGCCCAGGCAGTGGACTGCAGAGAAGCTTTCCCCCCACAGGCGACAGGAGCTGCTGAAGGGTGATGGGTACTCTCATCTTGCCCTAAGCAGGAGTCGGAGGGCAACTAGTGATGACAGCTGTGGAAAACACTGCAAAAACACCTTCACCTTCAGTGTGGACTGTCCAGGGAGACCTTCCATTCAGACAGTTGGGCTGGGGTCTCCTTTACTTTAGCAGCCCACTGTACTTAGGCAACAGAAGCTGCAGAAATTATCATTGAACACCCACCCACACACCTGGAAAAAACCCCAGAAAAACAGACTCGTAGGGGCATCCATAAAGGAAAGGAAGATAGAGAGGTGGTGCTATGATAAATAAACTCCTATTTGTACCAGTTTGACCTCAAGGATTTGTCCCATACATAAAATATGCACTCAGAGCTTATAGATCCCATAAGCAAATATGACACTTGGCAAAAATTGCTCACTGGTCATTAGATCCTCCTTGCACTGCTCATGTTTTTTCCTGTGGTGCTAATGCTTGCAGTGCTAGGAACTTATATATAGTTCTTATGAAATGACAGTATTGGAACCCCATTGAATATGATTGGTTCAGAACATCTCTGGGCAGCTTGCAAATACCCTTTCAATTCACATTAGTATATTTCCAGTCTGAATTTTCTTTTAATTTTAAAAAAGGACTTTAAAAAAGAACAAAAAGAAAGTTCGATGTTTCCTAAAGCAACATTCAAAGCAATTAAAAGAAACCTTTTTAGCAGCAGGATCTTTTTCATTTTCACTATCACCTCCTTAGCCTTAAGTAAAAACCAAAAGAGACCTTTGAAAAATGATGATTTTTTATATTTAATAAGTGATCTTTTCATGTTTCTGCTGTTGTATGCTTTTGAGATATCTAACAACTATGGATATGTAGCCAGCAGAAGGGCAAACTTGTCTCATATCCTGTGAAGAGGTGACTACCTGAAGTGTGGGTATAAAAGAAAGTGTAAGAATTCTCTGAAAGGTTTTACTACAGAGAATACAGGGCTGAGACCTTCATCTAACCCTGGATGCACATTATTCTTAATAATGCATATCCATACATTTTTTGCAGGCTCTAAGTAGTGAGCTTACTAAAACTGACAATATTTTACAGGAACGGGGAAAAAAAAGTCGTGTTTCCTGTATCATGCACAGTTCTTTAATTTGTGACATATCACTTTTATCTCTTCTTCCTTTAACACCAGATTTGGTTTAATTAAATTTATGTCAAATGAACACATGAAATGAAAGGAAAATCAGAAAGCCTGCAGTTGCCCATTAGTGAGTCAGTGACTGCACAGTGAAAGGCTTTTGAAGCCTGGCTTACTGCCAGAACAAGCTTGCAATGATGCTCAGAGACACCCATGATGCTTTGAAGGAAAGAACTTAGCTGACCTGAACCTGTTCTGTGGAATCAGTCCAAATCCTCATGGGCTGGATGTAAAATCTATAATAAGTCTTCTGTCTTCAACCATTTACCTGTCAAGTGAAAAGAGGTGTGGAACTACAATATCTGCACAAAATTAATTAGAATAAGTCATTCTTTGTTTAGTACGTGCTTTAAAAAATCACCACAGTCAAATAATTTTTTAACCCAATAGCAAATTTTTTGGTCCTTTTTTCTAGAGTGGATATGCCGGTCTTTAAAATATGAAATATCACTGCCTTACTTTGCATGGAGTGGAAGTAATATGGGTTGATCATGTGTGAGTGTCAGAACCTGGCCCTCTGGGATCCTGAATCTTTGCCAGATTTGAACCATGGATCATGTGAAGTGAAGCAGCACACAACTCATGCACTTCATGGGTCTGGGTTGAAGACAGTCAGCACTTTTCAGACGGGATGCTGATGGCATGGTGTGGCTGCCATCAGAGAATAACTAGGCTGACACAGGCTAAAGAGAGTCTAAGAAAGTGCAGACTCCTAGGTCTGCGTCTTAACAATAAAGTCTGCCTTTAGGGAGAAAGTGTTAGGAAGCATGGTAGGCTACAACTCTAATTATTCTTTATGAATTCGAGGTGTAATCCGCTACCAAATGGACAAGGAGAGGCACGCTCATTTCAGAACAGAAGCCTCTGTGCCAAGAGCTGAATTGAATACCTACTGAGAATTTCATATTTCACATTCCCTTTCCAAACTCTTTCTCTTATAAACAAGGCCATATACACAGGTCATGTGAGTTTAGACTATTTATTTAGACGTAATTGTCTTCATGCTAGGCGACTTTCAGATATCAATCTCACATTTGATTTATACAATGGAATATAATGTTTAGTGGTAATTTGATAGAGTTAGTTGCCAGTGAGTAGTGAGGCAAAGAATTCTCACAAGAATTATTTTTTACTGTCAGTCTGCATCCAGTTTAGCAGCTGCTGACTCTTGATCCATATCTCACAGTTGTAAGATAATAAATTAACTCCTGGAGTTTCAGCACCTCAAAACATCAATGTTTGGTTAATTTATTTCAATCTGAATTTTAGATTACTGTGGCAGAATAAGACAATATGTATTTATCTTCTATTATTTTAAAGTTAGGCTGTTCTTTTTGCAATTCTTCAGACTGAAAGTTATAAAAACGTCCTTCATTGCTAGGAAATGTAAATACCAATTTGGTACTCTCAAGAAAGTACAGCTAATCACATTACACTGATTTCAAAACCCTTCAGAATTGTGATATTTCTTTGCACTTACTTTATTTCTTAGCACCTTGTGACTTGCAGTAAAGTGAGAGCCCATTATTTTAGTCAGTCTGACTCAACTGACATACACCTTGAAATGACCTAGTGCTGCTGATCTCCAAAGCAGTGTCTGCATTCTGACAAATTTATGAATTAGTGTTGACTCTGGAACAAGACAAAATCAAATAAACACATACATTTCAACTGAAAATTTGAATAATTTTTGGAAACAAAAAATTTAGAACACTTACACATGCTGGAAAGATGAAAAAGTCATTACGTACATTCCAGAAATTAAGTAGGTCACACCAAAATCAAATTCTTTGACTTTGGAGGACCCAATATGTCATTGTTATGTGGCAGACGAAATTCAGATCATTGGTTTTTTTACTTTTGACTGAGTCCTTGCAGCACCATATCTGTCACTTAACAGTGAGACATGCTTTGTGTGTCTCTCCCTGCTTTACTGTTATGAACCGTAAATATAAATAATACTTGGCACATCTTTACTATATTTCCTTAACCTCTGACTATCTAACACATATAGTTTTGGTTTGGGGGGATTATAAAGTCTAAAGAAGCTTCAGTCCTTACTTGTGACTGTGATATTTTCCATGTTCCTTGCCATACACATTCTGTTTTGCTAAATAGGATTTTTTGCAAAAAGAGAAGGTATTTTCAACAGTATTCTCCATAAAGTACAGCGACAGGGAAGAGAACTCCAACCCAAGAATCTAAAGGTGCTAATAACTGCAACCATGAGCTTATGACTTACACGATAGACTAGCTGTAGCATGAGGCTTCATGAAATACGTGTAAGAACTTTCTATCACTTTGTATTTAGCTTGATCCTAAAATCTTTACCACTTGTCAGCATTCTAACTAATAAGGTTTAAGAAGCAGCTACAATGCATTCAAGATCCTCAGGTTTCAGGAACAGGATTAGTCCAAAGGAAAAAACCCAAAACATTGAAGGTGTCAGAAGTTTGATGTCACAGGAAATAACGGGGTTTACTGGTTTTATATTGAGAGCCTTCATTCTTTACAAGTACAGCTGCTGCTTGTACTGATAAAAACCCTGTCATAGTACTCCTTCTAAAAAAGTGTTTTTAAAAATGGAGTGTTTCACCAGAGAAAAGCTCTGGTGTGAATCAACTGTGGTTTATATCATAAGTGCTTGACATCAAGAGAGAGATAAAAATACTTTTGCCATACAAAGTGTCAGTTTATATTTTACATATGGAACTTCTAATTTTGCTGCACAGATTTACATAACCACTTCAAAAGTAGTTTATTTCCTGTGGGAGTGGTCCAAACCTCAGAAAACAATGTGTAAGATAAGTTGCAGCAGAAGAGAGAAGAAGGCAGTAACAAAATCAGGCTGTGCCACTGGCAAGAAGTGCTTTCTATACCACTGACTAGCCTACCCGTCAGGTAAAAAGAGTGGCCAGACAAGTTGAGATTTGGGTTAATTCATAGAAATGTTCGAAGTTTCTTCAGGGATTTTGGACTAGAATTATTTTTTCCTTCCCAGATACAGAATACAAGCTGTTTTTTCACCTTCTAACCATATTTCTCTACTAGTCTAGGATTAATGATAACTTTGTCAGTAAAACAGACTGTTTCTTAATTTTGTTTCAAATATTAACAAATTAGGACAGCACTAGAATAAAAAAACCTATCTACACTATTAGGAAAAAAGGTGGAAATAACCCTGTGATTCTTTGCAGGTATTTCTATCACTATTGTAATTTTCTGTTGGAAACTACTGATTTATTTTTATTCAGATTTCTCTCTCACTCATACTCTGTAGTCTTTGAATGGAAATATTCCCTAGAAAAGTTCTACTGTCTTTCTGTATTTCATTATGTTTAACAATATCGCCTCTATAGTAGGGATGACATTTCCAAGCTTGCTTACTAATCGCCTTCAGAACCATCCTGCTTCCTTTTGGAAAAATAAAATTAAAAAAATAAATAATTAGATAAATAAATGCAGGAAAAATAGTGGAATGTAATTTGATTACAATCTCTGCCAAAAAGCTATACTTAAAGAAAACAGGATATAAACCCCTGTATCACGAACAGCCTAACCAGAATATATCACCACCTGTCAGATGCAGGAAAAAGAACTTCCCTTATTTAAAATCCATCTCTTACATAAATGTCATGGAGTTTCAGAGCTGACTGACATCTTGAACTGAGGAATCATCCAAATCTCTTTTTTTTTTTTTTATTATACAGCTACAGCTTTATTTTTTCCTTAGTAAATTGCTTCTCTGCTAATTTATATAGTAACAAAATGAATTCAGCAAACTGATAAATACACACAGAACATTCTGGATTAATTTTACTCATTCTTTCTTTTTTTTTTTTAATAATGTTTTCACAGTATAACTTGTGACATTGAGACAGCTACTTTTTAACAGCCTGATTATATTGGAATCTTTTGATGAAAGTCAAGATTAGAACACTACATAATTCTATCCAAAGCATCCTTGCAAGGCAGGATTTTGTACTGAAATTAAGATCAATTTGTGTCTCGAACTCTTTTAATAATTTTCAGACCCACACCATTTTTTAAACAGAAGAAATTTAATCTTTGCAGACAACACAGATAGTTGTTAAAAATGCATTCATTTTTTTAATATCATTGCTACAAAAGACTGCATAAGTTTGATAATTACAGAGATGTTTCTCACAAAATCTTATAGTAAAGGCTAGTAAGTGAATCAAAGTTCTTCACAGTATTTGTTTTATAGGGATTTTTGTTTTGTTTCCAAAGATGTCATTTAAGATATGAAGATCCATAAATTAGGATGAGGAAAACCACCAATTTTGCTGGAATTAAACCCCCTCCTGCATAATGCATTTAGTTATTTCTATGACTTCCTACAGGAATCAAACAATGACATCACCTAACATTGGCATTCAAAATGCTTTCAGATACATTTTATGGATCAAAGAGCATCTCTGTTGGTGAATCTTGTCTTCATAAATTCCCTACTTCCATTAAACATTCTTTGTGATGGAATTTCAAACTGAAATAAACGTTTTCTTCTTCAACAAATAATATTTTAGAGCTTCTAGTCAATTTACGGCTTAGAGAGGAAGCTCTGTAACTACGTTCACACACTTCACAGTGTTCCTGAAACAGCTGCTGCCTCAGTTTATAGTAACATGATGAAAGAAGCATCTTTTAGTACGTGTTGTTCTTCAACACAGAGTTTTTACAACAGAGGTGCCTTACAAATATGAAATTTAAGGGGAGAGAGAAGAATCCTCAGCTCATTAATTTCTTTGCAAAGGACCTAAAAGGCTGCTTGGTTTAGAAAATGCTGTTATCTGGGTTAGAAGAAGTAGTAAGTGATGTGTCTCCAGAGAGAGAGGGAGGGAGAGAGAGAGAGAGGGAGGGTTACGTGCTGGTTAAGAACATGCAGTGAACTTATGTCTGCTTTTACATACACTATTTAATATCAATGAGATGAGGAAGATAAATCTGTCAGTGTAATCACTTCAGAGTCTGTGAGTCAGTTGTCGTGTTTAAACTTGCTAAAGGCATGAGGAAAACGTAGTAGGAAGAATACATTCTTTATACTGAAAAATTGAACTTTATGACTGCTTATGCATAGTTAAATGCCTGCAATTGCTATTTTCTGTGTAGAGCTCTAGACAACATTAAAAAGAAGAAGAAAAAAAATATTCCAAGGTAACTGATGGCAAATTTTGTCTTTCTGTGCTGTTTTTGTCATCTGCTTCTATCTGGCATTCTATATGAACACATATTTTTGCATATATTTTATGTGTGAGCCTTGGCATTTTAGCCCTCTCCTGCAGAGGCCCCTTAGTACCATATGCTTCTGTTTTTCTTCATTGCGTGATGTGATCTCTTCTGACTGTTACATGCACGTGAAAGGACAGTGGGCTTTTGGGGGAGAAGAAACCATGCTTTAAGAGAGCACACGTCAGTTGCTTTTCAGTCATTTGGAGCTGATTGGATCTGACAAGTGTTGTAGCTACTCATCGTAATGGATGTCTCTGCTTTAGCAGAGGAGAGGTGAAAAGGATGTAATTCCCAGTGGAAGAAGGCAACATGAACTATTATTTAATTACAGGCTAATATAAAAATCCCTAGTAATCCCTTGTTGGTTTCCAGACTTGTCTCTTCCTTTCTCTACAAGGCAACAATCAGGGCTTTTAAGGCAGCACAGACAGCTATGCCAGTTAGGAAAACTCATTCCTTTCTTCTTTGAAGCACAGAAACCTGCATAATATGCAACCAGATCTTGAAATCTAGAAATTACCCACATTTTTGTCCTGTTTGAAAGGTTGTTTTTCTTGATGCACAGCTTGAAATTACAACTCCACGCTAGACAACAACTTTGTCTCAGATTTGAAGGTTGCTTACTTTTTTCATCAGGAAAGCTTGATTACATCTCTGACTGAATCCCTGCACCTTATTTTGATTTGGTTAAAAACACCTGGCTCAGTTCTCTATGAATCTGAGATTCACAGATTTTTTCTCATCTAGAGAAAAGTAAAACTTTTATTTGTTATATCTGTTTTGGTAAAAAAGGGCTTGTGACCATTTGCTTTACCTTTGTTACATGCTTCACATGTGTCTGGGTAGTAAAAGACAGCACCACCCAAACTGATCTTTAGGCTTAAACACTGCAAATACAATTAAGATTTTACTCTCAGAATTAAATGGGAACTGCAATTGAGATTTCATAAATTAGAGAGAAATTTAAAAAGCCCAAATAAACAAGTAATTAATAAAATCCCCAAGACCTCAACAAACAAATATCATCAATCCAATTCTATATAGTTACTAGCCAAGGTAGTAACTACAGTGTAGTAACTACAATGTAGACTAAATTTGAATTCTCACTAGCCAAAATTATTTTTATTCAAAGATACACATTCCTGTACATTGCTGGGTTTAGACATTTTTATTGCTATGCTTTTATTTTACCTTTAACCAGTGTGAGGACAACAGGACGTATTCCACTAGAGCTAGGATTAGCATATGAGTATTAAAACAATACTGAAAGAACAAAGCCCTAAGATTTATCCTACACATAAAATTTTAGAAGTCTTACCATAAGATAAATAAATCAGAATTAAATAAGTAAATCTCTTACGGAAAACAAAAGAAAAAAAAATTGGCTCTTCCTGTATAAATGGTCCTGTATTTCACAAGCTGCTGCACAGGAAAATTTCTATGTTGGAATTTATTAACTTTCTCAATACCCATGGCTAGATTCTCACTCTGAGTACAACCTGGGAAAGAAACAATGCCATACCACAGATAATTATTGATTTTGCGCAGTTTTTCAGGTACAATAGTTCACAAAACATGCAGCATTCATCAGACGCTTATGTACTCGTGAGTCATTTTCAATAGACGTCGCATTTCATTAAAAAAAAAAAAATTTGTGTTTTTTTAAATAACTTTATTAACTTACTTTCAGCTGACTCAGAGTTCACCACTGAGTATCAGCCAAGTAAAAGACCTCTAAAACTCGATGGAGGTCAAGTGTTATGCATCTCCTCCTGGAGTTACATTGTGTCAGATCTTCCAGTTGTGCACTTCATCATGCATTTTTTACCATCAACATGCAATAGAAGCTGAGATACATGCATATTTTACCTTTTAAAATCCAATTTACAGAAACAGCTATATGAACTAATCACAGGAATACTTCACTATGTAATGATTTTAAATATTCGTTCACTTAAAGATTCATATTTCTCCTTTATTTTGAAATTTTCAGGAGTAGAAAGCCTCTCTCCACTCTTGTCCATTTCTCCTTTATCTTCAGGCATTGTTGGGTTGGCATAACATCTTTCTGTGTGTTCTCCAAGGAATGATACAAGAGTGATCCATACTGTCAATTGATACCAAATATTTACTGTAAGACTTCGGATGCTGTGGAGTTATCTCCCGAGCCCTTCTGCTTGAGAAGATTCAAATCTGACACAAATTTTATCAATAGACACAACTTTCCCCCCTAAATTAAAGTTGATTGAATAGATGAATGCCATTCTGAGTGGCCATTTCAAGCAAAGATAGCAAAAGAGGGGCAGTTTTTATTAGAAAACCTGCCCAGGAAGAAATATTCCCTGCATATTTGGAAACTAGGTTGAAGTTCCTTTGGGAACCAAACCAACAGTCACATGAAACAGGAGAGCTCAGACTTTGGCTAATGCTTGTCTTGTATCATGAGAAAAATGCAAGGATGAACTACCTAACAGCAAAAGGATAAGGAGATCAGGGGAACCAAAAGGGGCAAGACCTAACTTTGCACAGTAAGAAAAAAATAGAAGTTGAAAACAAAGTATTTGAAAAGAACAAGATGTAATTCAGGTATACTTCCAGGCTCCTGATTTCAGCTCTGTATTTCTGCTTTTAGGCAACATCTGTGTTCTGAGAGCGGGTGAACAAAAAAGGCAAGAAGATGCTTACCTCCTTTCAATGAAACAAATGCTATTTTGAATATTAATGACAGCAATTTATACCTCCTTAATCAGTATGAACAATAGCAATGGCTAACTGGTTTTTGAGGCTCTGAACATGGCTGGGAAATTTGGCCAAAACTGGGAAAAAAACAAGAGGAGAAAATGACAGAAATAAAATTGCAGGTTCTCTGTCATCCTTAGCATAGGAAAACAACACACCTCATTGTCTGGTAGGCAGAACCACAGTGCCAGGCCTGAAGTCATGTCTCAGGGGACTCGGTGCCTCTCAGCTAGCTTTTGGGGGAAAGGGAAGGAAGAAGTGCAAGTATTTCAGCATCCAATTTGTCATGAAGGGATGTCCCTGAAGGTCAGTTTCTGGAGGGCGGGATGTGAAATGTATTCCCCTGCAGGTACATCCCTCAACTGATATTGCTTGTGTTTTCTTAGCTGCCAGCTCTCTGGCAGATAATTTAAATATGCCTATGACTGCTTTAGCCCTGAGCTACACACATGGCAGATGAGAATAGTTTGGCAGGGCTCCTCTGGGTGCACTGCCTTTGTCAAAGGAATTGCACCCTGCTTTTTCATGGTAGTACATCCTCAGTGTCCTCTGCAGCACACACCATACGGTGCTGCTTATGTGGGAGGAAACATAAGGATGGACAGTATTTTGCAGTTCTTCCTACCATTTTGGACAGATGGCAAGTGTTTATGCCTTTCCACGTGGGTGCACACCGGACAAGATGATCAAGACAGATGATTTATAATGGAGCTCACTGGAGATCAGATTCAGTCTACAGTGGCTTAATTTCACTGGAATGCCCATAAATAGGGGCTGTTCTTTGTGGCTCACTAACAGGATCTCTTTGAAACAGCTTTGAGCCAGCCACCACGATAGATGTCATGTACACATAGATGACAGACACACCTCTTATTGCTATTGAAGGACTATGAACATTTCAGAGTTGTTTACCTATATTTAGAGTTAGAATTCCGTGCGGATTACTGCTGCTTTCCTTTTTCCTTCACTGCCAGTTGTCCAAAGATATTGAACATACAATGTGTTAGGCAGCAGGGCTTGCTTGTGCCAAGGAACAGGAGAAAAGGAGCACTGAGGACAATGAAGGGAGGGGAAAGGATCCTGCCTGTTCTGGAGAGAAAGCATGACATAAACCAACCTTTACCTAGAAAAGCTGGACAGCCTGGTATAATCTCTGAAAACCTCAGTAGAAAGTACACAATTGAAGGCAGAAGGCTCAAGAACAAATCCAGAAAAACCTCTGAGATTTACCAACTGCTCTCCTAAATCATGAAGCAGGGGGTCCTTTCCTCATTTGTGGGTCCACACACAACCCAAACAAATCTGAAACCATTATAATGCATGGCAGTTGGTCAACAGTGTGGAAAAACCTCATTTACTGACTGGCCAGACAGTTTTAAAACCTTCAGATTTTTCTAAGTCTAGGTTATTAACTGTCTGACTGTAATCACATCTTCACCATAGGGAGCTTCAAAAGCTTTTCATTTGCATTGAATCAGTTGCCTTCCTCCCTGTCTTTTTCCCCCTGGAAATAAGCTTAAATAATTCAACAAAATGCACACATGGCTAGTGATTATTGAACCATTCTGAAGCACTCAAGGCAAATAGACCATTATGTAGCAGGAATTAAAACTTTCCTTGCAGTCACTGGGAGAAAGATGTATACATATAGATGTGTAACCTGTGTCTCTCTCGCAAGTGCATGTGTGTGTGTGAGCCAGAGGATGTGCAGAGGGATACTTGTAAGTATTTCCTCCTCACAACAACCTTGTGACTGTCCAAAGAAAAAAGTTCTTGAAACATTGTTCGGGGACTATGTCAGTGATGACCCATGGCAGTTTATGGTGAGTAAAGAGTGGGCAATTTTGACGGTAGCAAAAAATTCTTTCTTTTAACACTACATCCTTACACCCTGACAGGGAATGACATTTTTTTTTCATGCTACGAGTTTGTGTGAAGACATTCTAGGATTCTGGTTGATTAATTCTTTAATCTATGTGCACGCAGGCTTGTATCTCTGTACCAATGCCACATATGGGAAAACAGGAGAAAAATAATGATAAAAAAAATTGATGAGTTTAATCATCTATTTTAAACTGGGTTGAATTTAAGTATTTCTTTTTACTGTATCCAATGGATAATGTTATTTAAATTATCAAATTCAACTTTCTAGAGCAAGTAAAAGAAGTAGAAGTAGCAAGAAGACCTCAGCTCAAAACCAAAAAACACAGCTTTTCGTTAAATAAAATGTCATGGTTTTATCCAATATTTCTAGATTTAGTCCCTTTCAGCTTTCCTCTGTTTCGGTACAGGTTCTGTCATCACTGCTCTGTAATAGGAAATCTGTGTGAGCGGCATCTATTTGTCTGTGGCTATGAGAAGAAATGAAAACAAACAAATAAATCTAATTTTAAAAACTCTCCAAAAAATTAGTTTCCATGACAACGTAAACATTTACAGTAGTTAACAGGAAAACAAGGAGGAGAATGTCATAAGGCACCTGATAACATTAACTTTAGATTTGAGCCTAGTTACAGCTTTTTATTTAGGAAAAGAGAAACCAATACACAGTGATACAAAACTATTCCTGTGTTCTAAGGACAAACAGTACGTTCGTTCCCCAGTTGCCCGTAATTCTGACATCTGATATTTGGGCACATATACAGTGAAAATGGATAAGAAATAATGTCCAGAAACGCGTTGTATGAGGTCAAATCTGATTAGTAGCTGTCCATATCGCGCTAACTAGAACAGAAATGTTAAATGCGTAACTACTGAAATACAGGAAAGATTTCTTGGCACAATTCAGCTTCTCCACTACGTAGAGAGACATATATATGCTAGCTGTGCTGGTACCAAATATTTCAGGCAAGGTCTTTCCCCACACTAAAGAATCAAAGAGCTCAGTAACAGGCAGGGGGATCCCCAGCTAAACAAACAACTCTTTTCTTTTCACTCGTTTAGGAAAATAGGAGAGAGAAATTAAAGTGTGAAGGCCATGACCCAGGAATACTGCCCTCCAAATATTGCTTTTATAAATATATGTGCTCTATCAGTTGTGGTATCAGAATCGGGAAAGAAAAGTAGGACTGGGAACCAATATCGCTTTTTGCAGGTAAGTGTCTATTTTGTGTATTGAATTTTTTATAAAATTTAGCTATGGCTGTGAATATGAGCATATTATAGTTGAAATCATAGGAAAAAATTTCCATCATGTCCCTTTTAACGTTAAAAAGTGTTGTACTCCTGGGCATGTTAAATTAATTGCTTGTCTATTTCTGTTGAACAATGCTGCTTGCTGACCACTAGAAATAAATCCTGTAATAATAATCTTCAAGCACCACTTATATTTGATTGATGTGTGGCATACATCCAAGATGCGCTCGCCTGAGTATCTTCATGGGTGAGATTCTTTCATAAGAGTGGTTGATCTGCAAAGCAGTTCAGTGCAATGTGCACTTAAAATGCTTTTAAAGTGCACTTTACCAGCCTATTGAGGATCAGCCTAAAATAATTATCAATAGCCTGGACCTCACTATGGCTCCAGTATAACAAGGAAAAGGAAATTCAGACAAGAAAAAGAGGTATGACAGGATAATGACCCCGTGTTGCTGTGGTAAATAAAAATCACGCTGATTTTAGTGTCAAGATGGTATTTCATAACTCCCAGTTTGCTGACTGGTCTTTCAGGGCTACTGCTATTACATTAAATGATGGTAGAATATAATTTGTATTTATCTAGTTACTTTGTTAAAAACCATGAGAAACACTGTTACTCTACAGATATTTCTGGATTTGAATTTGTCAGGTTCAAAGTCTGAAGAAAGAATCATCACAATATGCAGAACTATTCCTGCTGAATAGGACAGTTGAACAAAAAAAGGGAATCACAGATTTATGCTCAGATTGTTAGCATAAACGTCTGTATTAGCAGAAGCTAGGAGGTGGCAACGAGAATTTACTGCCACACTCGAAATCAAAATATGGATTCCTGGAGTGCCATCTCTTGCAGTTTAGGCTCCAGCATTTACTGTCCTGAGGTTCTGGTTGTCCTGTGAGACCTAGGTGACCTAAGTGAATACAAGATAGCTGATTTTGGCTTTGTAATTTTCTTCTGAGAAAAATTTTTCCTTCATATTTGCCTGCAATGTTACTTTGTCCTCCTGTATGACCCGCCTCTGAGGCAGGGTAACTCAGATTCCTGCTCATACATCCCTGGGGTGAATTAGAGTGAAACAAAACTGAGTGATTGGTGTACGTGTGTGAGGCAGATCTATTTTAAAACAATTTAATTGCAGAGGAAAGGAGGTATGTGGCCATTTTGGTTCCTTTCTGTAAAGGTGTAAAATGTCACATAGAAAATATGCAAGGAAAAGAAAGGAAGAGAGAGAGAAGAGTTACTAATGGAGAGGAAAGGTATCACCACACACAGATCCAGCAACTTGATTGTTGTAATTTTAGTGTCTGTGATCAGAGGAATGGTCTCAGTCTTGGTCTGCTGGGTGTAGGAGCCCATGAAACAAAGAATTTGTCAGATTATGTACATTCAAGTTCGCATGGAAATGCCTGGATCCCTCCCTAGAGGGGCAATTCTTCGAGTCTGATGCAACACTACGGGGCATGCACCATCTTCTGATGGAAATTTGCCAAAAGAGTCAGGGTGTGCTTTGGGGTCCTTGGTGGTCCCTACCCTCCTCTAGGTATTTGCCCACTGTTTGACCCTGTTTCCTGTGACTGAGCAGAAGTGTCTTACCAGGAAAAGAGGAGAGTCAGCATTGAGAAAGCATTGCTTCACGTGTGTAGGATCTGCTTCTTACCATCCTTTCCCCTTGTTCGCTTTGAAAACAGTTTGTTTAAGATATAACTTTCCCAGTTGTCCTGTATGCAATCAATCAATCACAGAGCAACCTAGACAACTTTCAGGTTGCCATGCCTCCCAGGCATCATGTCTAGCGCCTCTATTTCACCCCTACTCTTCCTCCCGAACCTTTTCCTTCATCCAGTCAACTGGAACCTAAGTGGAAAAAGATTTAACCAGTACTATAGCACAAAGATAAAATTCATGGCCTTAGAACCATATAATGTTTGGACGGAGTTTAGGACAACTAAACTTCAAGGTTGAGCTGAGCTAAAGCCTAGGAGTATACTGGATCCAAGGAGACATTGCTGGTGCATGCTCAATGTGAGAGCATAGCTGTCACCAAGTTCTACAGGCTGTTGTGGGTTCTATCTACTTCAGTTATTATGAGGTTGTCTGGATGTGGAAACACAGTTTGGCTCCCATTCATCCCATGAAGCTGTCTGCCAAAAGAAATGGCTGAAACTGTGTATCATTAGTGACAACACCCCAAAACTTCAGACTAAACTCTACAAAAGCCCAAAGTTTCGAAGTTCATAAAATGTTAAACGATTTCTCTTCATCTCATCACTTTGTATTTTTGTGTTCCTTTGCTAGAAATAGAAGAAAGTTCTATTAAATTAAAAAGTAAAAATGAAAATCATCTGAAGTGGTTTTACAGAATAAAGAGGTTCACTTGAACTTATGTGTGAACCCAAACTGCAACATAAGAATAATGAGATCATTCAGGAGCATGTGCCCCGTTGTGAGTTACTGGTTAACTTTGCATCGCCTGTCAAGATTATGAAACGGAACTATACCTTGGATACTGATAGCTGAGATTTTCCAGTGCTAATCCATAATGGAAGTTTTGAATCCCAACTCGTTTTGCCATGGCATTCATATTATGCAGGCCCATGTATTTCGCTGCAATCATGTTTGACACAGTGTGTGTAACTCTGCTAAGATGGAAGAACAAAATGTGTCTCTATGCTCTAATATGGATGCAAAGTGATTTCAGGAAACAAAATCAAGCCATTCACAAATATATTTTTCTGCATTGTACTCTTGCTGTTATAGGGCTCCAACCTCTGATGATCAGACAACATTCACAATTCAGAACTTTGTCTAAGATGCAAGTGTTTGAGCTCTGGAAACAAGCACTGATCTCAGAATCCTGTCTCTGTTTTCATCACCTCGGCAAATTCAAGGCAAACCTTCTGAAACCTATAAGATATGAAGCACTTCTAATTTCCAAGACTATTACAGAAGAAAATTACTAATTTTCCAGATGCAAGATTTGGGAGGCAGCTTCTGGAATGTTTAGGCTTTGTATATCATTCTCTGCCTACCCAGCCTCAGTTTGGGGGTTTGCCTTACACCATTTTAGCAAAGAAGGGTTTAATCAGATTATATGGTAGGCCCAGTTGATTAATTACTCTGTTATTGAGGCAGGATTGTACAGGGGTTTAATGCTAAGAATCATCTTCTCTAGTCCTACCTCCTACCTTCATCTGCCAGATTATGCTTCATTACTAGTCCATTCATTTTCCAGATTGCTCAGTCAAATAAGGAGCCTGGTTGTCAAAAAAGTGCTTTTCATTTTTGCCAATTATTGAATAAATAATTAACAAAAGATGATAATATAGTCTCTTCTATTGTATGTAAAAGAGACAGTTTTTGCAATTCCCACTTAGAAACAATTCCATAGAGAGCATAAATTAGTGCACTGAGATTTGGTTGGTCCTTGGCAGTCTTAGAAATGTGTGTATGAAGAAAGGTGAGCACGGTGTTTTGTTTTTCTTTTTATTTGCCTAACTCTGTTTCATGGGTAAACATTGTTGGGAGAAGAATTGTAATATCTCATCCAGAAATGAAAGAGTTTTGTTGTCACATATTTTGTAATGGTAATAGAATCATGTCCAAATTGTGAAGAAAATTCTGCTTCCATTTGCCTTAAAAAAACCCCGAAAAACATAAACCTTACAGGCAAGGATACCTTACTAAAAGTCCTCATTCTAAATACTTGCAGATATGTTTTGCCATCTTTGTGTTTTCTTCCTACTGCCTATTTTCCTCAGACATCTGCTAAAAGGTGGTATTATTACTGCAAATATTTCCTGAAAAAGAAGGTTTAGATGATGAATTTTCAACAATTGTGAAAAATTGTTGATTTTTTTCTGTTTCTAGCACACAATACTGTAATATTGTAAGTTAAAGAATCTAGTTTACTATGATATATATAGAAATAAATGTGTTTTCCTTCAGTTAGTTGTCTGCTTGTCTGCCGTTTTTCCAGCAGTGCACTTTTTGATATGAAGAACAGTACTAACAGTAGAGAAAAACTGGCTATTCATTCATGTTAAAGAAAAATTTAGTTGGAAAGGATTGTAACAGAGAACATTAAGCTCCTTTTACTGGCTGTCTGCTTCTTGATTCTGATCATAAAAGCTAGAAAATTGAATGTTCTTTTCGTAGAGATGAGATTTTAAAATTGCGAGCCTAGGACACCTGAAAGGGTTGAGAACCTGGAATCCTGTTTGGCTCCAATATTCTGTTCTGATATCACCTGAGACTGCATTTTAGATGTTGCAAGAGTAACCAAAATGTAGTAGTTATCAAAATCATATCAGAACACAAAGCAAGCCAAGTGACATAAGGATGACCACAGTTATCTGGATTGTTCTAATTTTGTAATAATTTTTCCCCTTTAGGTCCACAACAATATTGTTTCTATGAACAGGGGCATTTCAGAAAGAAACACTAGCACTTCCCAATATTCCATAAAGCAAAATCTCTTTAATGATTCAAAATTCTGTGTTTAGACTCTTTCTTTACCCAACTTTTTTGCCACAAAATATGATAAAGTTAACTAATTTGCTTTATATGATGTTTTTATAAGTGCTTATTTTTTACTATTTTCTTCAAACTTTCTAAATTAAGAAAATATGGCAGCAGGAAACATGGCATTAAATTTGCTTTTAACAATTTTTGATGAAAATTATTTGAAATCTTGCTTTTCTAAAGTGGGTTGGTTGGTTGGTTGGTTGGTTGGTTGGTTGGTTGGTTGGTTGGCTGGTTAGAGTATGTGTATTTTTGATCATCGTGTTTTTAGATGACAGCAAGTATTAGTGCAAATCTTCTTCCCCTGTACCTCCTGGCCTTTGTTGTCTGAATTGTTGCATTAACAACAGTTTGAGACAGAAGTTTGAGGTATTTATGTAGACAAAAGCATGCAAAATGTAGGTATCAATGAAACAGAGGAGAGAGCCAAAGGCACTGGGAAGGAATGATGTGAGATCAGATTTCTATGTAAGAACTACCTCAGAAAGAGGAGAGATGTACCAGTGAGACTCCCAGAGGGCAATATTTCCCAAGGAAATATATGATCAAATTTTTCAAAAGCAATTGAACAACTATGGATGAAGACAGACTAGAGGTCCTGAGGAAGCAAAAGACCTTGACAAAAGGAAATATAGCAAAATTTGTGAGTGTGGGCTTTATGAGAAAGGGAGAGAATGGGAGAGTGGTCCTTCCTGGTTGCCATAGATGAATAGGTGCAGTAACTAGGGTGAGAAACCAAAGAAGAAGCTGAAAAAGGGAAGAGAATGACAGGTTATTACAAGGCAAATGAAAAAGAAACTAAGGAGCAATAAGGGGAGAAATCTCTGATCACTTAGGGCTTGATGAGCTGTTCCTCTGGAGGCATTCATGTCTCACACAAGAAAGAGACGTTGTCTGAAGATAAAGATCTGCTGGTGATGGAGTTAGTGTCTTCTGGAAAAATCAAAATAGAAAGATGAATCATGGATATAAATTCTGTAATGAGTTGTAGTGCTTGAGATAGACAGGATGAATCAGGACAATCATCAGGGACTTGTTATTTTACCACGTTCCATAGCAGTAGAGCCCCACAGGAAAATAGCACCACCTTAATTTTTATGGCCTTTAGATAAACAGAAAAGAACTCTAATGTCAGCTTCACTCATGCCAGCACATTCATCAAACGGTGAGTATTGTGGGCAGTAATGCTGAAAGCTTGGCAGAGGAACATACTGGGTGCCTTTGCCATGACAGTGAGACAAAATACTCCAGGTTAGGTATAATGGGCATTAGGAAAGGTTGGAAATTATTTTTTCCTCATTCTCTGTGCAGACCCCATGAAAACTGGTGATGCTCCCAAGGGCAGCTCACATTCATAAGGCCGCTGAGTGGGACTGAACAAGATGTTCTTTACTCTCAGAAGGTCCTTCAGAACAGCAGGAAGGAGACTTCATGCTCTTTTCCACTCCATCCTATGGACACTCGTGCTTCAGCTTTGCCGTGTTTTCTTCTGGCAAAGGGACTCTACATCATTCTGGAATGAAGTGGTGTTAAAAAAAAAAAAAACAAACAAAGCCTGTGAGAAATACTATTTTACGTCTTAAATAGCCAACAAATTTTAAAAGTTTTATAACAGGATCAGGTACTTCTCTACATTCAAGGTTACTTGTGGCCAAGCTAGTTGTCCATAAATATACATGTCACTCATTGTTCAGCACAGAAAACAGCAGAATTTCCATAATTTAACAACAGTGAAAACTCCAAACACTTCAAAGTATTTTGAATATAATAATTTGTGTAATAAGATATTTGTGTTCATTTGGCATAGTGTAGGTGAAAATTATTATATATATTCATATGGTGCAATGGCTACAAAATCAATGATCCAGAATATGGGGGTTTTTGGCAGTGCCCTGGGTGCCTGATTTTTCATTTGGCATTTTTTTAGTCCTGCACCTGTTTAACTCTTAGGTTCTTTCACCTCTTCATTACCATTTCCTCATCTTTTTAATGTACCTTTTACTGCTCCATTCACTGACAGTAACTCAGCATCAAACCGAAACTGGGATAATTTTGTACTAACTGGAAAGCATTGCCATAAATACGTCACACAAAAGTGGTTTCCATCTTGATTGCTTTTAACTTGAAGATATGATAGTTGCAGCTAAGCAGTGAACACAGCATAATGCCCCCTTTAAAAAGAAATATGAAATTGATTCTTTCAGATTCACCACAGAAACAGATAATTCTAAACTTTGAATTTCAAAGTGTTTACTTATCGTTTTTGCAAGTACTATTTCACAAAACTTTAATTGATAACACTACAAATGTCTTTCTTCCTAAGCCATTTTTTTATTTTCATGTGTGGCTGCATAAACCAGAGCAATTGCAACTGAACAAAAAATTATCAAAGAATTGGTAAAGATGTTATTCAAAATAGCATTCAAGGAATTGTGCAGATTGATAAAACTGGATTAGAAAGACAGAGGATGTTAGCATAAATGAAAATAAGAGGGTCTATAAAAACACAGAGGAATGTCTTCCCTCTCTTTGTCTAGAGGAAGGGCTTATGTTTGCTTGTTTTCTGAAGAGGATCGATAGAATTTGAGAGAAGAATAGAAGAGAAGAAGATGGCACCAAAGTTAGCCTAGTTATTAGAAGGACTATCCAAGGGTGACTCTAAAAAGCAGAGAGGATTTAGTGAAAAATGTTTTCATATTCATTTGAAGCTAAACAGAGAATTTCCAAATGTCAGTCACTAATTATACATACAAACAACATTTGGAGATAGATTCCCGTATCAGTTAATATTCTTTCATCTGCTCAGAAACACTTTTTGTTCAATACAAGAATTTGTATTTCAGTGAGGACACAGAATATTTAAGACTTATTAATAATCCCTGCAAAGCTGTTTAAATGCAAGTATTATTAAGCCATTCTTTAACACACAGATGACAGGAGAAAAATCAGATGAGCACTTAACAGCTTCACTACCGTCAAACAATTTTGTGAGAGTAATGTTACTGAATTGACTCTGCACAATTATTTTAATGATACAAGTGTAGTTTTAATAGGCAATTTTATTAGCAGAAGAGAATCTTTCTCACTGTAACAAAAACAAATGTCTTCTTTTTGCCAATCACAGTACTTTTTTTCTAAAAACTACATGAAGATCTGTGTTTTGCTACTCATGTACCACAGAAGAATTTAAGAAACTTTGCCTATTCAGAGTCATATCATTAGAAATTCAGTAACAGTAGATGAAATAAAAACCATTGTGCAGTAATAATGCTATCAAATCGCAAAGTTTTCCTTTCAGAAATCTCTTCAAACTTAATGAAGAAACTTGGAAAGTAATCCTAATCACTGGGGATTTTTTTCAAAGACATTTCCTCAGTCAAATAATGGCAAAAATCTCAAGTTGCTAACCAAGGCAAAGACAAGGAATATCATCTTTCACAGGTTGCTTCATTTTAAGGTCCTACGTATGTAGATGATTCTGAAAGTGTCTCAGATGAAAAAGGAAGATATTGTATATGTGAAATAGTGCAAGTTTATGAGATTTTGTGGGCCTTATGAAACATTGGAAACAGACTGTGAGTGCTAACAATGCAATCAAAATTGTGTATGCTTATGCGTATGTTTGTATGCAAGTACACAATACACAAAAAATTCAATAAGAGTGTATATGATCCCTTAGCTACTCGAGAGATTTTTATGACTACCACTAAATAGCATGTATTACAGCTTGTAAAACAGTTCTTCATGACGTTTTCCTCCTTTTTCAGTAACTCTCCTTGTCCTCTCTATGTTACTGCTCTTTTCCTTTCCCTACCACAGAAATCTTGATTTCTCTGTGCAGCTGATCTCCACCTTGTCCTGAAAGATGAGTTTCACCGTTTCTTTTTCCTAGCAATTTGCTCCAGCCATCTGTTCTAGGTATTTCTTCCTCCTCCATGTCCTGACGCACCCATGGAAGTAACCCTTGCTGTCATTGTCCTTTGCGTAGCCTTGAGGGCAGAAATAGTAATTCTTGAACCTTAGAAACGACAAATATTGCATTACCAGAAGACTGGAGTACATATAGAAGAAAGTGGAGGAAGGAAAATAATGTTCTTCGAGAGCAGGAAGGTCATAGTTAATGGGGCTATGGAGAGAAAATTCATTTAATAGTAGTCATGGGACAACAAAATATCTCCAGCTAGACATTCCAGAATGTCTCTTTGGAAATGATAACCAATGTTGATGAAGTCTTCCTGAAAGCATTAAATCCTAACTCAGACACAGAGACTGACTAGAAAAATGACCTGTTCCAACCTTAAAATGAGAACCTCATATTTTTCCCAGAATAATTCAGGGAGACTTAACACAAATTTTCCTAGATATTTAGAGAGATGGGGAAATAGATGATCAGGCATACTAAGGCCCTGGCAAATGTTCCATGAACTGGGTAATATTACTGTATCAGTAGCTGTTGGGCAAAGTGGCCTTAAGCAGATGAATAATTTCTGTTTTAAAATCCTATGATTATCGCTGACTGCAAGAGATGATTGGAAAATAATAGTGCCCAAAATTCTCTGAAAGTCTGACAATGAAGTTATCAGTTCATACTGCAGCCTCACTCAGTTTGTACTGCAGGACCTAGAATTCCACAAAATTCAATATTTTGGTTGGCTAGAAGCATTTTTTGTCTCTAAGTCAAAATTGTTAAAACAAAGGCTTAATGTAGACTTATTCAGACCTGGCCTGTAATTCAGAAATTGGGAGACACTTGACTTCTTAATTCATTTGATAACAAATTTTACACAGAGAAATAAAGGAATTAACGAAAGAAATTAAAGGAAAATGTTTATTTTCCAATTTGTCTGTATGACATCTTTCAGGGTCTTTGGCCTTTCACACAAGCATTTAAAACCAAGGAAAAAAATAATTCCAAGCCCACTATTGAGAGGATGGATTCAATTCCAAGAAATTCAAATTTCTTCAGTTGTGTAATCTGCATTACTTAATAGAGCAGGGAGCCAATTAAGAGCAGTCCCCTATTCAGTTTAATTAGGCTAACTACAGGTGAGGGAGTCGTATAGGAAAGGGTGGGGCATTCAACAGAGAGGCTCCTTCAAGTCATGTTCCTTCCACCCTGGCAGAGCTAAACAGATCTCGTTCTTGGCTTTTACCCTCTTAATGCTAGAAAGTAAACGGCTCACATGTTTTATATTATTAAGACTTTGAAATTGAAAGCCCAAGGCATTCTGTCTGATGCTAAGGGAAGAAGGGAAGGGAAGGAAGGGAAGCAGCTGCTACATTCATTCTTTCAAATCAATGGCACTTCTATGACACATATAACTCTTAATTTCAGCTTTATTACGTGCTTATGTGTTCTACAAGCTCATGTAGCTCTTTGGTAAGTTGACCAGAAAAAAATACTTGTTTTTTGCTCCGAGATGCGTTCTAGTGCCAAATTGCTGTAGCTGAAGTTGTACTTTCCAAAAGTATGACTGAAAAAGAGGCAGGGCTGAGACAAGTGACGTTTCCCTTTCAAAGGCATCCATCAAGGTATAAGTTGCATTCTGGTATCATCACTCCAATGATTACGCTTCCTATCGTAGATCTTTGAGTCTATGCCCATCCACTTTACCGATGTGTTGATAAGCACAGATGAAAAAAAAACGTGGGGGTTACGTGATACCGTGGAACAGATAGCAAGTGAAAAAAAAATCCAAAAAGACAGAGAAGAAGACATAACTAGCCATAAACATTCATTAACAGAAACATGAAGAACAACAACAAAAAAAAAGGGTGAAGGGGAGACAATTAGTACTATATCAAAATTAATAAATCAATCACCCTTGAACTGCTTAACAAAGTCCGTTCTCCCTGGTTTATTATCATCATACTTGACAGTCTCAAAATCTACTTACACTGAGGAAGGAAAGCATTGTTTATAGGTGGGACAAAGACACTTTCACTTCAGTTTAATCTCAGTGCAGAAGCACTGATGAATATTTTTATTTCATGCAGTATTTAGTCTTTTCTCTTTCTGTAACTTCCATAGTTTTTAGAACCAGAACATCTCATAATGTCCTAAAATGTCTTCTCAAACAGTGGAGGTCACATAAACTCTCAGGCTCAGGAGTATTCTTCACTGTTTATGAAGTGCAGGCAGTGTACACTCGAAAGGCAAGATACATCATGGCACTGACAGTGCCTGGAGAAGAGATCAAATTGAACACATTGCTATTCTTTTTTTCTTCTACTGTGACAAATATTTCTTGCAAAGCAATACAAAATATGCAATGTTCTCATAGCACAACCTTCCCCTTCTTTTTCTTCCTGTCAGCAACATCTCTGAGCCTCAGGATTCTACACAAAGTAATTTTAAATTTTAAAGTGTCATTTTCTCCTTCCATTCAGAGTACAGTAAACCTCCTGTTAATTACATGGAAGGCATAACTGATATCCTAAGTACTGCACACAAATCCCTACTACTAAGAGTGTTCTCATTTACATAGCCTTTGCTTTTCTTCTCCTCTTCTTGACTCAGAGCTTCTTTAATGAGAGGTTATCAATAAAGTGCTCAGATCATTAGCTAGCATGAGGTTATGCCTTTGAGCTAGTCCTCATTTTATACTACATGATGATTACAAGTTAAAGATCAAGGTAAGGTAACTAAAATTGTAGAGAACAGTCCAAGGCTACAACTGCTACACAAGTTTGAGAAAAGAAACCATATATGAGAGTGGCCTCTTTTACCTTTTAATAGCAATGCTGTTGTCAACACCAAAGGCAGCTTCATGAATAATTTCAAGTTTTTTCCTTGCCTGATGAAAATACCCATTCCTATATGCAAGATTTCAGTAATGATGGTAAGACTGGGTCTGGTATTCTTGGAAAATTAAAATGCACAGAACCTGCTTTACTGTAGAAGCTCCAGAAGAACATCTCCACTACATATTTTGAGACAGAACAGAACAATATTTCATGTTGTAAAACATGTTGTAACATTTCATGTTGAAAAAAAAATTTTAAAAAGCCAAAGCCTACGCTAATGTATTTTCCTCAGCTATTAAGAATCAGTATATGCCAGCATGCATCACTTTGTAACTATACAAGGCACAAACAAAAGTTTAAGAAAAAATACGCAGTGGTTAAGTTTCAGTTCAAGTCTATAAATAAAAGAATATACAGCAGATAAAAAGAAAATTAAAATAGTGCTTTTATAACTGATTCTCTTTTGAATCTCTCTCTAAGTAGGCCTGGGACTCTAAATGGGAATAAGGATTTTTAATCCCCAAGAAAGACCTCCAGATGCACATCAACAGCATTCAACATTCAGAGGGCAGCTGGTAAACTGGATTATATTCTTTCTGAAAAGCGGTATGACAAAGTTGTTTATTCGGCAAAACAAACTGTTCTCTGTGTCCGTTAACAAGGCTGGCTTTGTGCAGCACAGACTTCTGCAGTACTGACTCCTGTTTGGAACCATTTCACACTAATTAGAAATAAGAGAAAAGGCTGTGTTCATAAACAGCCCAGCTCCAGACCTCTTTCAAACCGCTCTTTCTGAAAATTAACTCAGTTGTAACCCTCTATGAATAACAGAGTTGAACAAACAGGACAGGGAAAAATATATTGTTAATAATTGTCAGCTTACTGTGCAAAATGCCAATGCAAATCGTACAGAACATTACCCAAATCATACGAAATTACTACTAAATGCTGTGCAGTTCCATCTTCTAAGGCTACAACCATGGTGGTTTTTGAAGTGTTTAGGAGCAATAGGAATATGTGATGAAGAAAAGAGTTATTATCATGAAAGAAATAAAATAATTGATTAATGTATTAACATGGGTGTAGACATGTCATTTATATATGATTATTATAGAATACTGTGCAATTCATAGAATAGAAATGAGAATATCAGAAACATTTTGATCTTGAGGACAAAAAAAAAGGTCCTTCAGCATTTACTATGTTGAAACATATGTTGAAAATTAAAGTAAACAGGGAAATGTCATATAGGAAATGTTTTTAGGGACCAATTATGCACTAGGGAGGCTTATTTCTAATTTCTATAGGCATCTTGTGCTTTAGGTGGCATTTGCTCATAGAAGTAATCCCCCCTAAATCCATGGGGCTACTTGTGGAAGCGACAGATGTCATAAATCATGCCATAAATGTGCTTCAGAAAACATTTGAAAACGCAGAAATTCTGAACCTATTTAGAAAAAAAATTATAGTAAGTTACCACCACAAAACTACCTTGCAAATTTATTTGGTATGAAGCCAGAAGTCTTCCTCATAATTCAGTCTCATTTCTAAAATCTGGAAAGGAATGCAACAGAAATCTAACTGGGGAAAAGAGATGTCTTCAGGTCACAGGAGTGAGTTTAGCTCATGATTTAATTGCTGTATACAAACTTACTGTTCTTAAATCAAACCTGCATCTGAGACCGAGCAAGTCTCATGCTTCTTATATCTACCTAACAAACGTGAAATAAAATAAGAAACAGAAGTACAAATAAAAATAAAATCGGTTGAGGATCTTGTTAAGAAAGCTACTACTGCCTAGAATTAACATGCAGCACACACAAATGTTTTTATTCCTCACGGCCATTTTCCTTACTTCACTCTGTTCTTAAGCAAATAAAGATTTACAGAATTTCTCTTATGATTATGACAGTAGTGTTGCATTGCCTGGGACTTGTGGTCCTAGTTTCAGGATTGTTGTAAAATGAGTGGAGGACTAATTCTATTTCTTAATGAACCTTGCATCTCTCCGCTGCTTTACTTGAAAACAAAAATGGACCTTTTTAACAACATGTCAGTACAAACTGAGTTTCCTTTCAAGGATCATAAAGAAGCAGAATAATTTTTAGATCCCGTGTTGTGATTGAAAATATAGTTCCAACTGTTTCGAGCTTGCTTCTAACGGACAGACTGAACTGAGGAGACAATTTGCTGCTACTGTAAAGCTTGTAAGAAACGAGTTCTAAACATCCTGAATTTACATGGTTGAAGAAGTTAGCATTAATTTGAGGAATAAAAAAGTTTGCAGGTAAAAATAGTCTTGTTTCCACAAATATGTGTCTGTATTTAGCTCTCAAATACTGAAGGGAAAGGCTTTTCCACAAATTATTCTAATGCCTCTAGTGAAAAGAATTAAAGATGATCACCCTGCACTCTTTACACTCAATTTTACACCTAACAAAATAAATTAATAAAATTCAGTTTCAAACATGAAAACCAAATCAAATTTCGTGAAGGTCATGTAGTTCGAATCTCTTTTTTATGCTCAGCATAAATTCAATGATGAATTGACAGCATCAAATTCCAAGAAGCTTTTGGTAACTTCCTTGAAGTAACTCCTTTTTTTTAATAGCTATCTGGGGCACAACTTACAGCTTATTGTTAGTAACGTTTTTGTGGATGAATTCCTTCTGCAGGTATTTTAATTACCTGTAACTAGGTTTTCAGTTTAATTTAGTTTTGCTATTAACAAAACAGTGGTACATAACAGTTATACCTTTGATCCTTCATGTAAATTGTAATTCCAATCTGCTAGATATATCTAGTATATCTACCAAAAAACATGACAGATCTTTATCTCAATGCTGCTTATTTTTACTGTCAGATTTCATAATTTGTTTCTGTTTTCTATGCCAGTCTTTTTTTTTAAGAGTTAGCTCTTATTCATCTGAAAAAAACCCAACACTTGCTGTGTATATCCATTTTGTCTGTAGAGCTGGGCAAAGCCACATAAAAATATGCAAAATGGAGAAAAATACTGTTTAAAAAGTTCACATTATGACTTTCTAGAGTATGTTCTGAAGTAAGACTAGCTTCACAAAGCAAAAAGAACCACCAAAGTTTGATAATATAAAATGATAAATAGAATCCTTTTATTAGTAACTGGATCCCTTGTTTTACATATTTGTGTTTGTCTAAAGATGAGCAGAAGAAGCACTTTAGCAAGGCAGGCTTTACAGGATTTACAAGAGGCTACATTTTGCCAACAGTGCTTACCTGTGCTGCCTGTGACCAATGGACTCCCTAGAAAATTTTACCGTTTTCAGAAATGTTGACCTGAATGCAATGCCATGTGCAATGGTATCAGCAGCAAGTCAATAATCTATGGTGAGTCTTCTGATATTTTCTGATATTTTTGAAAACACTGTCCTCTACTGGTCGTGATTTTGGAATAGAATACTCAAGAATTTTATCTTCAATGACAGGTCTCCATGGACAGGTCAATAGAGCATGAAAAACTTTTGTGAAGATGAAAAACATTTATTATTTTCGATGTAGATATATGCACTGGCTCTCTAACCAATACACACTTCCTTCTCAGATGGCAATAATCATTAGTAGTAACTAAGAAAACCCAAGTTAAGTCATGATTGTTGTTTCAGTCTCATTTACTTTTCCTCCTTTCAGTATTTTGCTTTCACGTGATTTTTAATCTCCCCTTCTTTTTTTTCCCTAGAAAGAGAGGTTCACAAATCCTTGAAACTCTAAACTGCCATTAGTCAGGATTTTTCCACATTTTAGCATGAGGATGGTCCTAGCAAGTGCATAACCTAGTAGCAAAGAGATACAGTTAGCTTTCCAGGGTGGTAGGGCAGAGATCACAAATTGCAGATTGTTTTTCTAATATCTCTACCATGCTTTCTGCAATAACAGAGAAAGCACAGAGCAGCAAAGGGCCAGAGAATTAAGGCTTTTAGATCAAATTTTGAGGAAATGACCACTGCCTTTGATCAAGAAATGACCCATGTAAGGGCAGAGTGTAGAACATTTCCATAGCTCCATGTCCATGTTCTGATGAGGAGAACAGAGCTTGGAGTCTCTACGGACCGACAGATTTGCTAAAAATAAATCGTATGTATCTTGCCTGCAGGTGCTTTTTATTTTATTGTCAATTATCTATTGCTATTATCTTTCATTTGCCAACCAGTCTTGCACTTAAATTGGAGAATAAATCATCAGGAGACTTGCTAGTTCTGAAGCCTAACTTCAAAACTGTCCAAAGAATCTTTTGTGCAAATACTAAATTAATAACCTGAGCGTTTTCATGTCCTTGTCCATTCAATAGATGGTTTCATTGCAGTTTTCTAATGGTCCATCTAAACTGTAATTCTCCATTTTCATGTGATACACATGGGTAGAATTGGAACAAGTTTTCATCATGTGTCTGATTCTTCCTATTGATTATATTAAAGTAACTGGGCAGTCCTATTAGAGGAAAAAGTTTGTATAAATACAGACAAGTTACATTCCTCCTGGCTATCAAATACTTTCACTGATCTAATTTTTTTCGACCTTTTACAGGACATCAGTTCATTATACCACCAAAAAATCCAGTTTCTGGCATGAAAATTGTTTTAAGATCACTATTTCCCACTTCTTTGTTAACTGAATACATTTTGCTCAGAATAAAAGTAGCAGAAGAAAGCATGGGCTGCATAGAAGTCCTTTGTTAGAGCTTTTGAACTCCCTAGTTGTGGACTACAAAGAGTGCAGCGCGCTGCCTCTCACCACCACAGAACAGAAGCACTGAGCGCTGTCCTTTCTTTTTTCCCCTTTTTCTCCCTTTTTTTTTTTTTTTTTTTGTGTCTTGATATACAGGATACATTACTGAGTGCCTGTAAAATACCTTGATGGAAATCAGAGGTGAAAATGACAGTTCAAATGTCTGGTCTGGGTTTAAAAGATCCATGATAATCTATTTTTACTTATAACAGATACAGAGAAGGAAAAAAAAAAGAGCCAGCAAAGCAGTGTTCAGACTTATATTACACTCTTTGTCTGCTCCTGCCCTTTCCTGGAGCCGTCAAGCCCAGAGCATTCTCTAAAAATGAAAGTGATTCTAGAGAGGTTACCAATATATGTTATTTCTTATTAGTTATCTTCTTAGGATATTGCTAAGACACAAAGCCTATATGATTCTTTTCAGCTACAAACAATGAGTCAGGATCCATGCTGGCTTGAAGCATGTGTCATTCCTGGATTTCAATGCAATGGCCTGGAATATAGTTTTTAATCTTTTTTCAAAAACACCTCCTATTTTATGTAGGAAGTTTTACAGAACAGTCAATCAGAGAGAAAGCAAAAAAATATTCTGATTATTCAATTAATATTTGAATAGCTTTTGGCAACTGACATTTAGCATTACACATCAAGAAAAAAAATGCATATCTTTAAGCAAGAATAATTCTTGTTCTAGTATTTTCTGTGAAATATTAATATTCTTTAAATTCAGACCCAATCATGAAACACCACCTGCTTCTGTTGTCTTCCACTCATCCAAACCACTTCTACTGAAAATGGGATTTTTACCAAAAATAAAACCAGTTCTGTTTTGCAGAAAACCCCACCTCCATTCCTTTGAGAGAAAAGGGAAAAAAGTTTTATTTCCCTTTTTCCTAGTTCTTTGTCAAAAGTCCTTCACACTGAAAAAATTTTTAGACCATCTCTAGCTTATCTTTTTTTTACTTCCTTGAACTGACGAACTTTGTGGAGATTTATAATCTGTTCAACTCTGAAGAGCAAAAAGTATCAAGTGATAAAAAATGTCAGTTCTGGAAACTATACCTGCTGTACAAATGCTTATCATTCACACAGCTCATTATCTGCTCAAAAAATAGTCATGGTAATCAGTGGCAAATGTTACCCAATCATTCTCAATGGACTTCCTGTCTACTGAGACTCCAAATCTCCTTTGGAAATAACAGAAGACAATCACTGACAATTATCGCAATCATGGCCCTTCAGAAGTGTGTGGATGCTCTTTATGATCTACATTTTGAGACAGGGACAAGCTGCAACACCAACTTTCTCAACTTGAAGGAGTTTGGGTGCTTACTTTGTAACGGAGATAGCTCTCAAACTTCCAGGCAGATAATAACACAAATGCTTGGTACCAAGTTTTTGCTATGTCTGAAAGAGCACATCTGAAAGTGTGGCACTTATTACTTCTTTTATATATGAGACTCACCCTCGGTCCTCCATAACACGTGAGGGTCATTATGAGTAAGGAGGATGACCATCAATAGTCAATGGATACATCAGTTGTTTTATAAACACAGGCACGAACTCAAGGAGTTTGTAACTGTGACTGTAGAAGACCAACAATGACAAGTCTTTAGTATAGAGATGCTTGAAAATTGATGTCAGACAAATAAGGCTTTATCTATTCAGACAGTTTAATGTTAATAAGCTTGGGTTAGAATTTACAGTCCACTAACTCCTCCATACAAAGAGCACCTTTAAGCAAGGCACTTTTAAGGTAAAACAAGTTGCCTCATGCTGTTTCCTCACAGGGAGTTAATGCAGAGTAACCAATGTACTGTAAATTTGCACCCCAGTTTACCATAGAGTAACTTCCCTCACTAGATACCTCTTAATACAACGTGTATAGGGAAATCAACAGCCAAGGCTCAGTAATTAGTATTAAAAACTATTCAGGTTCTGAAGTTTTCTGCTCCCTTTTTCCATCCATCTCTATCCACGGCTTTGTCTGTAGAATGGGTTCTGCTGCAAATTTGCCATCTGGTTATTCCTCTCAAGATCTAAGTGATCAGATGTAAAAAAATTGTCATCTCCAAGAAAGAAAAAATAATGCAGCTTTCCAACTGATTGCAGAAGTGCTTATTTCCTGTTCATAAAATGTTTTGTCAGCACATGAAGAGGTGGAAAGCCTTTCATCTCACTAAACTGATCAAGATATTACAAACAAAAAAGATTTTGAATAACCAAGCATTATCAGTTTAAATTTGTAAAGAACCCATAAAATGACAAATGCTTCCACAAAGTCATCAAGTCGTTGCAGGAAGAAAAGGAACATTATAAAATAATCTTATTCTTGGTATGTATAATTCATTAGCAGTCATAAGAGTAAACGTGGCATGAAGAGGATCTGAAATCTGCCTATAAAAAAATCATATAGCAACAAATCTGAATAATTATTACATTTTTTGTTTGTTTGTTTTAATGGTCACATTTGAACAACAATTGCTCTATTTTGTACCTCTTCAGGGATACATAAGCAGACCCTCTAGAAAAGAGACATTAAAATGCAAATGAAAATTCCAATCACCTGAACACTGGCATTTTTTTCTTTGCCAGGAGTAAGATGTAAGAAGATCAAAGAACCATTTGAAATGCTAAATTTGAGGAGGGGAAACTGAAAAAATAACAGGTCTGGGAAAAAATAGTGCTTTAGAGTTTCCATAGTAAAAAGAACCAAGTATGGCAGAACTCATTTCTGAAGATAGGACATTTCCATGGACAGCAAATATTTGTACAAAAATAAAAATTATTTTAAAAAAACCTGTAGTGAAAACTCCATTTAAAAATAAGTACAGAAATCAATATATTTCCTTATATGACACATCTATACCATGAGGAGAAAAGTGAATGCCAGGGTCGAGGAAATAAACTTTATTACACAGAGGAGTTTCTATACAATAAGGATAATTAGTAGGTTTTTAATACCAGGCAAACAGAATTGGTAGACTTGAATTTCTGACAGGAGAGAACGGCTCTCCTGTTTTCTGAGAAGATGACATACTGAAGAGGGACAGGTTTTATGTTTCCGTTTATGTCTCCTGTAAGACTGTTCCACATTTCACCTGCCAAGCAGAAAGCAGAAAGAGAACCAAGCAGAAAGCAGCATAGCAGGAAGAGGCCAAAACAGGGATGCAACAAATGACACATGTATTCCCTGCAGGCAGTGGAGCTCTCTAAACTTCTGTAGACTCATCACCGTTCTGAAAATTTCAGCACGCATTTCTTGCAGAGGCCTCTTGGGCCAGAAGGGGAATGGGATAAGGGAAGATAAACTGTTTCTCCTGCCTCCCTGAGCTGTTGATCTACCTGCTCCAGGAGAACAAAGTCAATGGAGAGGTTATGGGATGTTTTCTTTGGGATTGAAAGAGTCATTTGATGTCATACTATGATTAGAGCTTCAGAGAAAAGCTTTTACTCTGGGATGACACAGTAAATCCAACAATCTAAACTCACCAGGCCACAGGCTGCAGTAGAATTCTACTCTGGATATTCACCTCGATGAAAAATTTTCATATTTGCAGTTAGAAAACTCAGTGCATCACTTGCATGGGGTTTTTTTGTTTTGATATATTTAATGTCGTTTGGGTAGTACTGGTATCTTATGGTGTTTCACTTCCTGGTTTGTGAGGACAACACAGCAGGAAATGCTAAACAGTGATTTTTGACAGGAACATGTAAATTGTGATAACCCTTGACCAACCTGGTACATCTGCAGAGAAAGAAAAAAGAAAATAAGCAAACTACTACTATTCAGAAAAAAAAAATCTGTCAGCTATATTGTAGAAAATTTTAAAACATTTAAAATAATTTAAGTAATCTTCCTCATGTGTATCAAATAAAGTCAGAAAATTATCCTGGTAGAATATTCAACAATTAATCATTAAAAGAGATATGAGTGCCAGGCGAAGAATGGAGAAATACCTTGTTGGGACAGATGGTTACATTTATGAGATGTAGAATCACGGAACCAACAAGGTTGGAAAAGAGACATTTAAGACCATCGATCAACTCAGCACTATCATTGTAACTCTGAAACCGCTAAATAATAGGATGTTATGTTACATAGGCTTGTTTAGGCCATAGCATCCAGCTCAAAATTACTTTTCAAAAAGTTTCAGGATGGGTTTTCCAATCTACATCAGAGAAGAGCAGAATCTGAAGAAGATATTTTAAGGCAGAGATAGTTTTGCATCCCATTCTTATATGAACACACAAAGCTGTGTGTTCTTAAGGGCTTGACTCGGACTAATGAAATTGAATAAAATTATCATGATCATAAAAAGGAAATAAAAGCAGGCTGTCAACTGAAGCAAAGCAAAAGTATTCTGGCCCGAAACACTCACGAGAAAGGGAAGAGAAGGTGGATGTGCAAAACCAATTGCTTGTCTCCACAGGACAATCACCTCCATGTAATTGAAAGATAATATATTATCTCAAGTGGGGCAACTTTTGTAGTGTTCTGGACATTTTTCTTTTGCTCTTACCTCACTAATAATTCATTTGGCCCAAGGGACCATTAAAGTTAGTAGAATTAACTTAGACTTTAAATACTACATCCAGTTCTATCTCTTTTTCTTTTTTGTTCCTATAACAACTTGAGATGATGGAAGTCCTTCTGATGAGTAAGTGCTATTGCTAACCTACTTATTGTTATTAAAATCTCTCTTCATTACTCTTGCATGGATTTAAAATCAGCCTAATAGATACACCGTGTTTATTGTACCCACAGCACCAAGTGTTAAGAATTAATAGGGGCTTTGTGATGAATAATTGTCTTCTGAGTTATCACATAAATAATAAAACAGGGACTGTAAACATCAATGCTGAAAGGAAATTTAGTATCAAGACTCTCAGAGAAACATTTTCCTGTCAACTCTAAAACAACGCCAGAAAGTTTTACACTTAAGAAAAATACTCTTTGCCTTGCTGTTTATCAATTCCATTATGTTAAATGCTATCTCAATTACTGGTGCTTCAAATTCTGAATCTAAGTCCCTATCACCATGCTTAAAGAATCCACATCTGAATCTCTAGACTTGTATCACACTTTATCCTTGAGCTGGAGAAAATGAAAATACTTACAGACATGCTTTCTTGAGCCATGCAGCATGCAGACAACTGAAATATCTTACCCTAGTAACTCTAATCACAATACTAAGAAAACGTTACACTATATTCTAATTACAGTAGATGAGTACGACCTTCTTTGCAAAATAAGCTGGATACAAGACGGTGCTGTTGCAACCACTGTCCACTGTTAAAATAATGATCAATATAAAGTGTGTATTTTGATGTTTATGTCATCCTTTCAAAGACAATACATCAAACAAGAAAAGGAGGTGAGAGATGATAACGAAAAACTCTTGTCTAACAATTGATAGCTATGCCTGACATCAATAGAAGAGTGTTTAAAACTATTATCTCTTGTTTCAAGAAGAAAATTTAGGAGAAAACAAAAACACTCTCTTAAAATAGTGTGTCCATGTAATTAATCTTCAGAAAAGTCAGAGATGTTGGAGCTTTAAGGGAAATAAATATTTCTATTATATTATATATTTTGGTTTTACGTGACTTTGATATTCTGATCCTGACATTCTATTTTGAACACTGTTATTGAAAAATACTTTCAATTATTCTGTTGGCCTTTAAAAGACAACTTGGTATTTATTGTTGCTTTTTTAAAAAAATACGACAAACAGGCTGAAGGAAGGAGGTATTGAGGAACTGTCTCTATAGACGCAATACTGCTCTCTTGTACAATAGTTACATTTTTTAACTGAATTCTGACCTCATTCAAGAGAAGGGAAAATTACCAATTAACTTTGTTTGGAATCACAGGTGTCCTGTTATACATCTTGATATCTGAGAAACCTTTGTTTCATCTTAGTCCTATTGTTTAACTGTACTTTGATGCCTAGGTGATCTAAGCATACAGAGATGCTTTTCTTTTATAAAACACGTGTAGCTTCTACCAAACTATCTCAAAAGCCTATTATTCAAATATATTCACCAGACTGAGAGAACAGAGCACACACAGGAAAAGAAATGGTATCGTATCAAACAACTTTGTACATCAGCTGCAGCTGAGCTTTCCATGTCAAAACGTACTGACTACAGAAACCATACAGTTTACTCGAAGGCAATGCCATGTTCGTGCATGACATTTCTGTCACTTTTCTAGAGGTCTTGGCAATTTTAATTCTTTGTAAAGATAAATTTACTGCAAATAGATATGTCATTTGACATATAGCTAACATTTTAGTCTGTGCAGGAATTTACATGGAAAATAATCTACCAATAACCATATTACTTTGGATTATGATTTCCATGAATTCTTCAGAGCAAACAGCACTAAATTAATCCCAACTTCTCCACTGCAATCAATAAATATCTGTACAAATGATGGCATCAATATTTGTTCCCCCAGCAGAGCCATAAAAATGTGTCATCTCTTACATGTGAAGTCCACAACATCATTTAAATTTTTAAAATATTTTAAAATTCTTTCAAATCCCCCCACAAATAAAAGTATATTTTTGTACGCATTGATGAAGGTGGTCAATCTGCTTCCAAATATTTTCTTGGAAAGCTGGAGATCAGGATAAAAATCTCAAATATTCTTCCTAAAATTCTGATTATGGAAAGGATTTCAAGGAACTAAACTGAGTTCCTTTCCACGATAACAATCTTATCATGCTGGGAGGTTCAAAATGGCAGGATAAGGCAGAGGATCACAAAATTAATGAATGAATTTTTTTATTTAGTCAGAATGGAGCCAAATTAAGTTTGCCATAAATGGTCTTTTCCCCAGATTATTTTCTTGCTTATGCGATTTAAATAACAGCATTTAAAATGTGGTATTTTGATAAAACAACTTAAAAATTTCTTGCTTTCATTAGGAGGTTATTTGGAATGAGAGCACAGATTAAGAATAACAGAAAGAAATTATCCTCTGCTCAAGTACGTGGTTGCAACATTGCTTCCAGGAGGATTTTTAGATTGCTTTGCATGGTTATGAAGGATATGTGGCCTGCTAGAGCAGATAATTCATGGAGCCCCTACTCATCCATGCAAGATGAAACCCTCACAGAACATAACAAACATGTTCTGTGAACCCTTCCAATCAGACATCCTCTTATAACTGCTCTCATTGTGAGAGTCCTCAAATCCTTCATGCAACGGGCACTAATTTTTTTTTTAATAAACATCTCTATCTGCTTCATCAAGCTCAAACTCAGGGAGTGTTTCTCATGGATTTTCTGGCAGATTTGCACGAGATGCAGCTACCATTTAGGCAATTCCCTTTGAGCAGGATTTTAAATCATGGTCTAAGCTAGAAAACACGTTCATCATGTGTTGAACACACAGCTTTCGTTTAGGTCTGGTTTCTCCACTAGAAAGCACCACTTCCAATACATCTCCAAGGTGTCTACTATACAGATTGACTCTCTTCATGGTATGAAATTTCAATTACTCTCACTTCTTCCTTTATTTCTCACCCTAGCTTTAAGCTTTGGACTGTGAAGTTTTCACAGCCCTTATACATGGCAAAACCAAATACATTTTCAAATTTTTCTTGGAATGAAGTTTTCTTTAAAAAAACCCAAACCAGCTGCTGCAGGAAAAGGATGCCATCACCACCACAAAAACGAACAAACAGACAAAAAAACTCCAACCAAAAAAAAAAAACTTTCCTCTTTGTTGATGTGAGTTCAGAAGACGTGTCTTAGATTTTTGCCTCTCTTACTTAATCATGTTCCCCCATATGCACTCTTCCTTTCCCGTCACTATCAATTCTTCCTACCAAACTTTGCAACTTTGACATGCCCAATCTCTCTTCCTTAATGAGCCCAATCAATCTATAGCAGTAATTATCAGAAATATATTCCATATATATCAGAAATATGTGCTAAACATCCAAAAAAATTCCTCATAGTACATATTCTAAATATGCACTAAGTATGCAAAATAAACACCATGACCTTCAAACTTACTGTGGCACCATGTGACAGACCTCTTCTTAGAGTCCTGTGGCTGTGGTTGTCAAACCATCCACTTCACTCCTATATTTAATGTTTTCTTGAGCCATACTTTTGTTGTGATTAGATACATTACTTGTTCATTTAAAACATATTACTATATAAAAAGTTTTCTCATAATGTCATGCTGAGCTCTATCAAAATGCACAGGAACTACCAAGACAGTGTGCAAAACCATGCCATGCAGCAAGTGGGAATGGATATGTTCTGGAAAGGAGGAAAGTGCCAGAAGAGTTTTAAGCGTCAGCTCAGCATTTTACATCGCTGTTGCCTTTCCTGCTGCTATAACTCAGGTATTTCATGTAACTCTACCAGTAACTCAGGTATTTCCAAATGCTGCACAGTGCCTCTTCTCTTACAGCTTCAAGTTATTAATAGGTTGACTTGAGAAGACAATAGGCTGAGAACCCCAGAAAAACATTAACCTGTGGCAGCATATCATACGTCTTCACTGTGAAAATATTAACAATGCAACAAAGTATAATAAGGTAGAGCTACACAGGAATTTCTTGTAAGATTAACTACTACAAGAAGAGAGAAAAAACTGTCAGCCCAACAGCATACCTAAAGGATGAAGTTTTTGTCAAGGACATGGAAACTCACCACTTTATCAAGGACAGCTTTTCATGATTTATGACCTACTGGAATATGGAAGGAAGAAGACCTCTCAAGGCAAGGCTTCCAGATGAACAAAACTGTGAAACACATGAAGATTAATACATCAAATAAGCAAGAAAATTTCTGCTTGATAAATAAAAAGCCCATCAATTTCACAGTTAAATGAAAAAGCAAATAAAAGCCTTTATCCCTGTAACCCTGTACCTTCATATTGTCTGCATGTATTTTCTCTTTCTTTCTTTCTCTTTCTTTCTTTCCTTTTCTTTCTTTCTTTCCTTCTTTCTTTCTTCCTTTCTTCCTTTCTTCCTTTCTTCCTTTCTTCCTTTCTTCCTTTCTTCCTTTCTTCCTTTCTTCCTTTCTTCCTTTCTTCCTTTCTTCCTTTCTTCCTTTCTTCCTTTCTTCCTTTCTTCCTTTCTTCCTTTCTTCCTTTCTTCCTTTCTTCCTTTCTTCCTTTCTTCCTTTCTTCCTTTCTTCCTTTCTTCCTTTCTTCCTTTCTTCCTTTCTTCCTTTCTTCCTTTCTTCCTTTCTTCCTTTCTTCCTTTCTTCCTTTCTTCCTTTTCTCCTTTCTTTCTTTTTTTCTTGTGATATAGACCTGCAGATATTCCTATTGTCTGATACACTGGAGACAGCAATGTAAAGACCAGTGTGGGGATCTGAAACATAGTATTTCAAAATGACTATCATATACAGGGCAGCAGTTATGATATTTCTATTTCCTTTGCTGTTAGCCTAGAAATAGTAAAACTCCTGCTGGCTCTCTTATCAGAGATGTCGACAAACTAAAGGAAAGATCAAGATCAGCTCTGGTAAAAACAAGATGAACATCCCTGTGCTTTCATTTAAATACTCAGCTTCTAGCTCAATGCAGAATGACTCATGATTTTTCAGTAGAATATTAGATCCTTTCGTTTACCACCCATTTAATTCACAATATACATTTTATACTCTATAAATCTTCATCCTGTGTGGGAAATAATCTTTCAATGAGAAGTCTAATGCAAAAGATTTAGATATGCCTCATATAAAAAATATTTATTCTGATTGGAAGATATTTATTCATCTGCAAAATCAACTTAGGTTGCACAACTCATAGAAATTAAAGATACGCTTACTATTGGAGGTAAATTTATTTAAAGGTATTTCATTTGACTGGCAAGATTTTCAACAGCTCAAAGAAAATGTCCTTAACTTATACTTGCAAGCAGAAGACTGGAAATGCTATTTATGAGCTAGAGTTCACAGAATATACTAGGAATTAATTCAGAATTTCCAAGTCCTTGTTTAGGAGTTGCAAGCTCAGAAAAATCAATCATAGCTCATTTATTTGGTGAGGCATTTCACTCTTATTCACTTGTGTGCTGTTTTGTGTCTCAAGAAGCCCAATCTTTCTGGATCCATAATTTGTATATCATACAAATACCTGGGAAATCTTTGCTTAACTGAAGGCTCTCCCTTGTGTAATAGGAGAAGGTAAGGTAACTGCTGTTGTGATATGGTGCCTTTATTCCTTCGTCAAAAAATTAGCTAGAGTTCAAGGTGTTATAAGAATATCAGAGCAAAAATGTTAGCCAATGCCTTTGAAGGCAAAGATAGAATCAGAAAGAAATGTTATTTTTTTTATGTAGCGTAGAAATGGATCAAAATGCAAAAAACCCGAACTCCTGCCTGGCCTTCTTTAGAATTCCAACTGTGCCAGTTGTAGCTATCCTGACTTGTGAAGGTCTCCATCGTCTTCGCCAAAAACGTTGCTATCCCCATTTATTTTGCCTGAAATGTGATAATTTTTAGCAAGTGCAGAGAGAAGCTTCAAGGTAGTAGATGTCAATTATTTATGAACTAGATTCAGTAAGCCACTGCTCACGAGAGTAACTGAACTGGCTTTGACAGTGCTATTTACCTCAGTAATCACAAGTAAAGTGTTCACAGTTTGATGCGTAGTTTACCATCCACTTAAAAATGAAGAAAGGACAATCCAATAAACCTTATTCTTGTCATTTTATATTCCACACAGCGATACACTTAACATGCGTATTTGCTATAAAACTGACACTATGGCTTATTATTAGTACCAACAAACACTTTGCTGCTGTTCTTCTCCTGACAGGTATATGTAAATCATAAATTGTGAGCACGACAAAGATAGCAGTTTTATTCTAGAGTCACTCTCAATCACAAAAACAGAACAATAAATATAAAAACTGAATTAGTAACAAAACTTCACATGATCTTCTATCACAGATTCTAAATTCTTCAGTGTTTCATCCCAGCCTTGTAAAAATAGAAGTTCATTAGGAATAAAGGTGAATACATACATCTTGTATTTTGCTTTATTATTTATGAAGAATTTTAAAACGTAGGAAAACTACATTCAGAACATCCAAGAGTCATATTCGTTCACATTTTGACTTCTCACAGAAAGCAGGGAACATTTTTTTTATGCCCTTGCTTCAGAAATTGCAGAGTTTCTGCAGAGTTGAAAAATTCTCTTTGGTATAAAAGAGAAACAGTGGGTCTTACTCTTGACCCAAAGGGATTTTCTGTGCAGAGAAGTGAATATGTGCTGAAACAGCATGTCAATGGCTTCAAATACTGCAGTGAGGTTTGCTATAAAATGGGAGGGGCAGAGGGAGGGAGGGGTAATTGAGAAGATCCCAGAAGGGCAAAATCCTATTCACAAGTGGTTGAAATTCATCAGAACAAAAAAGCAAAATTGGTGTTCAGGTGACAAGAGAGACGGTAAAAGTCACACAACAACTCTAGGACACGAAGAGAGCAGCTTGAAAGCTCTGACTATCAGCTACCTGGAGAGTTCTTAAAGACATGTACATGTCTTGTTATCTATGGTAGAAGAGCTGGAGGAAGAAGAAAAAAGGTTCAGATTCAGGATTAAAAACTTCTCTGAAAACCTTTCCTTCCTTGACTGCTATTGAATAGAAGAACTGGGTTTTATGAGGAAAAGCAGAAATATCTGGCCTGTACCAGTACGTATACACATAATAAATGTATATATAAAGACACAAGGGTATACATGAATGTACACATACATATATGTCTACGTATGTATATACACATGTATTTTTTACAGATATAGATACTCTATGCAGATGTTTTAATGCAAGTGACTATTCATTTGAGGGTTTATTTTCTTAAATCATATCACCCTCCACGGCCCTTGTAAGTGTTAGGATGGTTTCTGTACATATTTTCTGTACATATCTCACTAAATCCCAATGGAAAATCATCCATTGTTTCACCCACCTCCATTAAGGAGATATTAAACTGGCTGGAAACTTCTAGGGTTAGTGAATAATTAGAATTTAATCTAAAACTTTATTGATATGTTTATATGTAGGATGGCGAAGTCTCCTACTGTCAATCAAACATGCCTTGGGGCCCAATGTTTACTCAAGCAAAATAAAAAATTAAGGATATATTGCACAGAACATGCTTGACAGGAAGGGGGAAAAAAGGATTGTCCTAATCTCTGAATTCACACTTCTATGCCCCTCATGCTCCCTAAACAGATAGACAGTAGAGAAATTGTAAAAAACCTGTGATAATTGAGATTGCGATAAATTTACAGCACATGTAGTTTTCAGTCAGGCTTTCTTTTTTACCCATAAGTGGGGGTTTTGGCTTTTGGTTAATTATGTTGTTGCAGGCAACACGGCCTAAAGAAGTCAGCGAGGCAAAATTTCCTCAGGGGGAAACAATTTTCCTTGGATCAACTGAAAAAAGAAATTTTGTGGCGTGAAGAAGAGGTTCTGCACTCAAAAGCTTTTTTGTTTTTATCAGCTCCCTCAACCAGTCTAACTAAAACTTTTGCCTGAACCTGAGTTTACCTGTACTGTTTACCAAAGAAAAATCTGATTTTTCTTGGTAGGTGAACTGACCACAGATAGGTAGGTGGGCCTGTACACAGGAAGGCAGTAAGTAGTTCAGAGAGTCCCTGCTGGAATGCAGGTTCAAGCACAAGATGCAGAGAACATTTTCCAGGGCCCTCTTCCAGCCTCGTCAGCTAGTGCTTTAATTTTATTGCAGCAACATCTTCAGGAAATTCATTCTCTCTAGTTTCACTTTGCCTGTTGAGAAAATATGGCAAAACTCTTTTTGGAGGGCCTGCAGAGACTTTGAAGATGTTAGGGCATCTAATTTTATCGGTTGATCTAATCTATTCAATCCCCAGTATCAAAAAATGCCATGGGATTAACAGATCGGGAGCAGCTCTGCTAAAGGACGTGCAGGTGTTGGTGTATGATCACAGCCTAGAAAGTGAAACCTGTCCTCAAATGCATCCAAAGCAGTTTGGGTAGCAGGGCAAGGAGGAGATTCTGCCCTTCTGCTCCAGCTTGGTGAGACCTCACCTGGAGCGCTGCATCCAGATCTGCAGTTCTCAGAACTGGAATGGTAGTGATCAGTTGGAGCATGTCTGGAGGAAGGACAGAAAATATGAACAGAGGGTACTACTACCTCTCTGTGAATAAAGGCTGAAAGAGGTGGGGCTGCTCAGGTTGCCAAGAGAGGAGGTTGGTGTCTCAGCCCTGCAGATATTCCAGGTCATGTTGGACAGGACTCCGAGCAACCTGAGCACTTTGAAGATGTTGAATGATGCTAATTGCAGAGTTTCGAACTAGCTGACCTCAGAGTGTCCCTCTCAACCCAAACCAATTTATGATTCTACCTAAATTCTTTGGAGAAGGCTTTGACCAGCCAAATCTGAGCCATATTTCTTTCTTCTGAACCAGTCTTTGTCTAGAATAAGAATTAGTGGGTATGGAATAGGCCACATTTGCCGGTCGACCTGGCTGAAAATAAACAGGGATCAACTGAGATTATCTTATTTAGCCAAGTTCTCTTGGAATGTAGGAGTAAGAAATTTGTCTCCTTTTCCTGATCCCACTTGTTTCCTCCAGTTTCCAATTACTGGATGGTATTTCTCACCCACATTCCTGTTCCACATTTCGGAGGGTGGTGCGTGTGAATGAGCACTTGTAACTACCCCTTTGACAATACCCTTCCTGCTTTGGTGGGTGGGTATGGTGTTGTGTCAGTCTTTTTCCTTATGTGAGTACCTTAATTAACTCAGGAGTGAATCTTTCACAGTTATCTGTCGTTAATTGTACACCTTCAACTCCGAATGAGCTCCATTTCTTGTCAGTGAAACAATTTGTCATATGTCAGGTAACGTGTATAAAATTGTACTGTTCGACTCTATAGAGGGGCAGCTCTGTCGCATCTAAGAAGGATGTGTTCAAATGAATGAATTAATCAGGGCATTCTGCTTCTATCTTCCCTGGTTTTCCTCCATAAATCATCTTTATTTGTTTCATCCTTGATTGTGAATCTACGACCTCGTGTTTTACGTTTTCTTTTATCTCATTATCAACCTAAAAGATTTGCACATATCATCTTCAATTGACACCTCACAGAGACATCAACAAATGGAGAGGAAATAGACTACTGAGAACAGCACAATGTCCTATTCGTTGCATCAATTATGCTTCTCCAAACCACTGGGGACATTTGGCATTTTGTAAGTGTCTTTGGGTAGGGAGAATTTTAAACTGAGGTCATGAAAAAAGCCAGACAATTTCTTAAACCAAAACCCTAGCAACTAAAGTTTTTTTGTATGCCTTGATGTCAGTCACTAGTAAATTTGTATGAAGGTGCCAAGGACATAAATCTGGGTTTTGCAGTCCCCAAGATTCTGGGGTATATTTTGTTTCCTTTACCTTAGATTGTCCGATATAATGTGATATAAAATTTCACATGGAGCATTTAGTGTATAAAGGATTCACAAACCACGAGCACCACATGTTATATATATTAAATTGGGGAAATAAATTTCACAAAAAGAGTTGCAAACTTTTATCCTGTCCTAACAGCTCTTTGTCCTTTATAAGATCATGCATGCTTTAATCAAAACAGATCTGGACATGACCTTTTTTCAAATTAATATGGGTGGGTACTATGTTGAATACATTCAAGACAAAGAATAATGTTTAAAATTTTCTTCTTCACCATGATTTCTAGAAAGCAAGAAAATTTGGAAGATGGGAAAATAATTCCATGCTATCTTTTCATCCGACCATACAAAAGATAAAGTAAGGGTTCCAGGTTTTTTAAAACTCAGCTATTTCCAGGGAGATTTTCTCTTGTTTGTTGTATTTGCCTTTGAATTGGAAATTTCAGAAAAAATAATAAAACAGTTTTGATAGCCTTGACATTTCATCATGTGCTGTGTGAAATTCAACACTGCATACTGTTCTCTATGACCTTGCAGGACTAAGTAACAACACAGTAGCTAAACCACTTTGCTTAAGAAGTAGACCACAGCTTTGAAAATACGGTAAAAAATCTAGAGGTATAAGATATGATCCTCCATTGTGAAGCCACCGAACTTCACAATGTATTGCGTTTGTCAAACCTTTAGCATTACTATTAAGAGGAGTTTTTTGTCCTTGAGGAAACAGCATAAGTAGATGTGTTAAAGTCATTTTTCTCCCATAATATTGGGACTGAGAAGAAAAAAAAAACCTAATGTTGAATAATTTTGCTTTTCAGTCTAGGAATTAACTATGAAACTGTACCCATGTATCTTCACAGCTTATTTATTACTTGGGAAAGTTTTGTTTTGTTATTATTACTTTAGCACGTTTTCAAGTAAAACAGGGCTACACTTTGCAGTATATGGCTATATATAATTTCACTACAGTGCACCATGTACTCCTTAACTGTTGCAGGTTACATGTAGTTTTCAGTCAGGCTTGTTAAATAACTCAGCTTTCCAACTCAGGTGGGCTGCTCTGTGTCTAATCTCTCAGCAGCAGCTTGCTCCAACACGAAACAGCAATGAGAGAAACAGGTAGAAGAGTCTCTTCTCCAGCAGCATCCTGGCTTATAAATATTTTCAAATATGCTATTCAAGTCGTAGGTAAGGTCAGTACAATGATTCTTACCTAGCACTTACATAGCTATGTAAGGAACATAAAAATCAGTTTAATAGTGAATAATATAGGTTACATTAATGATATTATTTTTAACAAACATGAAAGATTTTCTTGGCATTTACTTCAGCTAGGTATTTTTCTTCTTTTTACAGAACCAATTGCAATATGAGAGTAAAGTAGACATGATTCCCTCTGCTTGAAAAAAGCAAACTTGTATCTTCAGGAGATAGCCATGATTAGCCTTTTTTCCTTCCAGCGTATTTTATCAGAGTCAAGTCTAATTTGTCCCTATGAAGAAGGAAGTATGCCTGAAAAAATTATTGAACTGGACAAAATATAGAAATGAATATGGTAATGGAACTTTCAGAACTGTCTAAACTTTTTGTGACTTTTAAACTACCTTGTCCTAAACACATATCTCTGCTACAGGAAACATGTTTCACTTTCTGCTTCTGTTAGCCAAACGTTTAATTTATAATGGTTAAATAATAAGCTGCGTCATTACAAAGTCATAAAAGCCTTTTGTGTTCAATCAGACATATGAAAAAAGAGGGTTACTGTACCCAGAAAAGCTTACCTGACTGTAGGCTTTGAGGTAGATTGGCAACCTCCTTCAGAAGTCTAGCAAAAATACCCAGCATTATATCAACAATTTCTAGGTGCTTCCTTTTGTGCCCAGTTTCCTCACCCAAACAAAAACACACGGTGACGAAAAAAGGAATTTCTCATACTGAAAAACAGTGTAAAAACTAATGAGTGGCTGAGCATGAGCAACATCTTCCAAACAGTTACCCCTTGATATACAAGACAACTAATTCTTTCCTGATGGACCTCCTTTATCTTGCACCTTTTCTCCACAAAAATATAACGAAGGCCTTGGAAATAGTACACTATGGTTTCCTTGTATCCAATTGTACGAATATACATGTCTTTAGATAGAACCAGTCCTTACTCAGCCATCTTGTCTGTTTTCTTCTCAGACATTGTTTGGATTGTGATTGGCATCTCAAGTTCCAGGATCTTTTCTTAATATCATGCGGCTAATGGACTTGAATATAAAATAGTATCTTTTCTCCAGTGACTGTGACTGACTGTTACAAGAGTAATTTGAGCCTCTTTCTTGTCTCATTTTGAGATTAATTGCTGTATTTCTTCCAACCACACAAAATGTTCTCTACAAATCACTGATATTAATTTTCATAATCTTTAAACAGGCACAGACTTCAAATCCGTGTTGCTTAGGAGTGTATAACAATGCAAGTGCAATTTAAAGCCAATGTCGCATTCTGATTAAAATGGAACACATCTCTATCCTATACGATAAGCAAGATGGACAATTGGTTTCACCACATGCAAATCTAGTGATCTACACTGGCATTGCCCTGCAATATGTTATTCACTGCCTTTGTGCCTCTTTGAGGACACGCACCAGCCACAGCCATCTGATCTGAACACTTGCCCACAAGGCAGCATTTATTATCGGTTACTATTCCGAGGTGAAAGGCAACTGTAACTGTTTTCAAAAATTGAAATCTCATGACTCTGCAGTTCTTTCCCATATCCCTTGTGGGCATTTATACCTATTTCTATCCTGTACCTCCAAAGCTCTAACCCTTAGCTAAGATAGTTTGTCTTCACTGCCCAGTCCTGCTGTGCTTGCGCTTTTTCTTCTAGTTTACATCTTGATTAAACCATATAGTATTGGGTATCCAACTGACCTTACATGAAAATAACGGAAATATGTGACAGCTGTGGAAAAATCAAGTAAAAATTAGTTTAGTAGTACAAAGATAAACTTCAAACTGTGTAAGGTTTGAAAGAAAGCATATCAATATTCAGAAAATATTCGGACAAGAACATGTTATTTGATTCACAAAATCATGATTGAGTTAATGAAACCCCAGTACTTCACAGACAAACTAAAGTGTTTATCTGAAGTTCTTTTATCTTCATCAGGAAGATGGCAACACCAGGAGAAAAAAACAAGGGTAAAGTTACTAGGCTGCTAAATGTCAGAGTACCCACAAACTGAGAGCAAGCACTGTAAAGAAAAAGAGAAATAGAGAGATGGAGAAAGCAACTGTTGTGACTCAACACGAAAACAAAATACAAAAATAGCAATTCATAAAGTCATGCCTTCTTAAATGATAAGAATTGTCAGTGACAGACATAAAACTGTCAGAAGTAGCAATGAGTTTTGTCCTTGCTGTTTATTGTAAAATCCTCTCAACAGCAGTCAAAACGAGATAAGTACAAGTCATGCTCATAAGCTCTTGGTAATATTAGTTTTAAAGTTGGTAAAAGTCAATAGCTTAAGTATCCTCTTTTTAAAATACTGGAATTGATGTGCAGTAAAATTATTTTGTTGCTGGTAAGTTTCAATGCTCTTTTAATTAATTGCTTTCACTGTCAGATCATTTGAGCATCAACGAATTTCAGTAAGGCTGAAAAACACCTTTATTTCTTGAACGCGTCCTATAGCCAAAACAGGTTATGAACCACAAATTCAGGTAATGGTATCTTACACAAGCATTTATAGAGCTCTAGTTCTTTCTAAAACAAGTTGTGACAAGAGGAATTTTTACCATAATATTACAAAGATTTATGTTTTAATCAAATCATGTCAGTACTGTCATTAATAATTACTGGCAGAACTAACTACCATTCTGTAGTTAAATATATTACTTATTTACATTAAGTGAGTAGAGCATCATTTTACCTGACAGATCAAAGTAGAATACTGCTGTGGAGACAGCAATGGGAACAACATGCTTAAAATTTTTTTCATTTGACACTTGAGTTAACGTGTCAATATCTGATTTTTCCAGAAAAGCTTCTGTTTTTACTCCACACAAGTGAAACTACTGGGAAGCAACCATTGATTTAGGTTAGTTAAGTGCATTTGTCTAAACAGGGTTCTACAAAGCAAGCATTCCATTTTGTCTTTCTGCATGTTTGTTTAAAATGTCACCGAGTCAAAACAGACTGAGTCTTCCTGTGTGCTTAAAATACTGTTGAACAAATATTTTATAAATATTTTTCAAATAAGCATGCTGTAATTAAATATTTTAATTATATTTGCTAATTATGTATGTACTCTCTATTGCAGATATATAAAAGTTTTCTGCTTTACATTCTACTGATACCCAGATTGTTTAGCAAAATTTAAAAAAAATACCTATTATGAAGGCATTTTCATCATCAAATAGAAATGTGTGGCAATAAAAAGTGAATAAGGCAAAAAGCTGGATAAGAATCAGTTCTGTTTCAGAGCCTGAAATAGCTGGAAATGCTGGCCATTAAAAGAACTTTATAACTTAGTTGTCTGGAGCATATAGTGAGAATAGAGTGTTTAGTACCTTTCTATTCTATGCTACAACACCTCTGGATTTCAGATCACAGATCTTTCAGTTAGTGCCAAGAAAATGATGAGCACAGGGTGGTTAACAAGGGACTTTTTGAGTGATTGCTCATTGTCCAGCAATTGGCAGGCGACTGCTTGGCAGAGGCGAAGTGGAATTCAGTCCTTCGGTGTATTACCCTCATCACGACTACGTCATAGAGGACTTCTGATACTTGCACTGATTAGAAATTCAACAGTGTGCATTCTGTAACATTAGCAATCTGGTAAAAATTGAAAGTCCTTTAAAAATTGGTTGAAATTTGACAGGATTTTCACTCTATGCAATCCTTTAGCCCAATTTTCTGAGTTCAGTATACAGATACAATAGAAATACTCACTTATTTAAATACTCTCATAAATTACACTAATTTGTCTTTATCTTAGAATGTGTACATTGAGTGGTTGGAAAACACATTTTATCTTGCAGTTAGTTTTTGCTCTCGAATGCAGAATAGAAAGACAGTGATCTTTGAACAGGATACAGCAGGAATCAGAACCTTCCCAATGAACTAATTTTGTTGTTTCCTCACCTGAAGAAAAGAACAGTTTCCTTTAGGAGATAGTGCTCCAGATTGTGCTAAGAAATATCCACCCTAAACATTCCTGGAGCAGTTGGATGGATAGATGGACAGAATTGCTTTGTAGACATCTTCATTTGGTGGTGAGTTTACAAGCAAGCAAGTTTGCAAGCAGAAATATTCGCATGGGTTTGTTTATGTTTGCTTCTCCTAATTGACATTAAAAAAAGTTAACAGACTAGGGCCTGTGGCCCAAATTTATTTGATCATGGTAGGGACAATCACAGAAGAAAGGAATGTTTTCTCTTCAGCCTCACATACCTCTGCTGGCAGCAACACTCTTAACCTTAAGATAGTAATAAGTCAATTATCAAAAATCACTTGAAGATATTTTGTGTAATCAAGACCTTCAATAAAAACCTTTTGGTTAGTTTCCTGTAAAATACATGTTTATTTCTGCTACCTGATGAGCTGACACTGGTAAATTTCGTAATTTCTCTTCAGTTTTCAGCTATAGAATACAACAGGAATTGCATTTATCCCACTGCTATCCAAAAATTTACAGCTGGTTTTCTATGAGTAGACACAAGACGTGCCTGACATAATCACAAAAATGAAATTACTGCTTAGTAGTCACTTTTGTTCTATATTCTCGAAACATTCCTGGATGATGATGTAATGCTAACAGGCATGTTAATTTCATATTTTTGTAAAATGATTGCATTCATATATCCTGAGTGCAAAATATTTCTGTGCTCCTCAAAATATTTCTGTAGGAGGGCTGAGGTTACACAGTGAGCTGATAAGTCCTGTGCTGTTCTCTGGTTGCTGATTGAATGCATTTGTGAGAACAAAGGCATATCCCTAACTTTTTTTATAGAAACAAGATCAATTTACACAAGTGTACAGAAACTGAATTTAATAAGAAAGTTGTGAAGTCAGCTGAACTGAGGAACTTTTGATACCAGACCAACCATGGTTTAAGTGCTCTTTCAGCAGATTCAAGGTATAGGTATTCAAAATTCCATTACTTGGAAATTAGAAGAAAGCTATGGAGATTTCCCTCTTGAATCTTTAATTTTAGACCAGTGTAATTTTGTCTCATCATTGTATTTTTCTGTTATTCACTGCTGACATAGATAGGGTTGTCGTGTTTTGTTTTGTTTTTGTTTTGTTTTGTTTTGTTTTCTTTTCTTTTCTTTTCTTTTCTTGTCTTGTCTTGTCTTGTCTTGTCTTGTCTTGTCTTGTCTTGTCTTGTCTTGTCTTGTCTTGTCTTGTCTTGTCTTGTCTTGTCTTGTCTTGTCTTGTCTTGTCTTGTCTTGTCTTGTCTTGTCTTGTCTTGTCTTGTCTTTTCTTTTCTTTTGTATTGTTTTGTTTTGTTTTGTTTTGTTTTCATAACATGACTCCTAGGTAACTGAGTTGCAGTAGAAATACCTTTTTTGTCCTCCTTGACATCAATGTTTCAGAAAACAGGACCCCCTGCTGTTGAGTTTAAAAACATCATTAATGCAGAAAGAGCTATAGACAATTATGCTTCATATGCCAACCATATCTTGTTTAAGCTGAGAAATGAAAGCAGATGAAAAATGCTGCTCTTCTCAATTACTCTAAGTCAAGCATTAGATTTTAGAAAATATGATTTAATGAAGTAAGTGCTGTTCTTACATGATTTATGAAATACATCTACTTGGCTTCTGCCAAATTCTATCCCACCACGTTTATAATTTTTTCTCTTTATTGAAAATATGCAGTATATCAATTTTGTTTGAACAGATGAAGGAAAGAGAATTTGCTTATTATTTTTTATTTACCATAGTCAAACTGTATTATTATTTCTATCACACATGAGTCTTTGGTGTATGAACTCTTCTAAAGTTGTTTTCAAAGTTAGCTTATTTTAATCTATCCTGGACTTACACTGAAGCCTACCTGTTTATAATAGATGTACTGGCAAAGAGAAGTTTAGTTAGATGACCTATCAAACTTAAATAGACAACCTGATTTCAAAAAAACCTTTGTAACTTCTTAGAAAGTCAGTTAAGTATTTGAAAAAAGGCTATTAGTATAACCTCTATTCCCTTCCTTAGCTTACATTAACTTCTTGGTGTTTATTATATATAATCCACAAGAAAATCCTAGATATTAAGATCCATGTGAGAGTTCACATCTGCCAACTAGGCAGCCTAGCCTGCCTGCTCACTTTCTACCTTGGACTTAATGAAAGCCCCCAAAATAAATGTATCTTCCAACGTTATTTCAGACTCCTGCTCCATTTTCCTGTCCTTTTAATTACTTGCTCCCTGTTAAGGTGCATTCCCCAGTGCATATTCTGGATCTTCGAAGACTGCCAATCTATTATTTTTTCAAATTAGTTTTCTCTTAGTATTATTGTGATGAAATTTCAGGCTTGTAAATGAGTGTGAAGAATACAAACACATTCTTAATCTTGCATGCTTCCATTCTACAGGCACATTCTTTAGAATCTGACCATCAAGGGTGATATTTCTAAACCAGATTCCGGAAGGAGAAAAAGTTTTTCTACTATAATTTTGCTGTAAAGTTACTTTTAATTTTTGAAAAGCACAGAGTATGACAAAGACTTCCGTTCTAGCACACTTTCAATTTGGAAAATTGTATAAATATCCTTCTGAGAGAAATACAAAACTTTGGTATTGCTTTAAAAGTTTTCATGAGACATTCGGGTAGACTTTCAAAAGTTTGAAGACCTCACTGCTGGTGTTTTTGAAATGCTCTGTGCTGGCATTTACACCAGTACTCAATAAAGAAATAGATGATAGTGAGAAAATCAAAATTAGAAAAATGAGCTATTACTATGGATATAATAGTACTCTACCTAGCAAAAAAAAAGGCTGGGAGTAAGGACACTTGAAGGGGAACCTGGAAAAGGCTCTGACATGGGGAACATGAAGCTGTTCAGATGGGTGAAGTCAAGGCTTAAGAAAAGACAACTTCTAACTAACAACAGAAGTCACAGAACAGACATGTGATTAGTTGTTTAGTTGCTTGAGGCTGGTTAACCTAGAGTGACCTAATCAAAGAAGAACAGCAATGACTTAAACATTTCTTCTGTATTGTTTCCTTTTTATCATCACATTTTATTCCCCCTAACTTACTTCACCAGGCTTCCAATTTTCTTACATGAATACTTACAAATAGAAATTTAATAGAGTTGATAAATTACATAAGAAATTATTATAAGAAATTATATTTTTGTGTAGGTCAAAGGTTGATATCTTCCAATATTTAACATTTAGCTTTAAAATTTTTACTAAAAATTTCAGAATTTGCTAATGTAAATATTTTGTAATTACTTAGACATTGCTAAAAGTGTCCAAATTACACTGCAGATATGGCATATATTTCACATGATTCTTCATGGTCTTACAAAAAGGCTTTTTAAAAATGTCTTCCTTGAAATACTCTTTTCAGATACCAAGAACCCCCCCAGTTTTATATGTTCATCATATGAAGGAGCAAAGGAGGAGGTGGGCCTGTTGGGGCTTTTTTCCTTATTAGTATGGCTCCCACATTAGTCTACCAGTATTAATGGGACAGCATCAGTGAGCCTCCATGCTCTTATAGTTCAATCTTTGCTGCTTACAATTCCTTTACTGTCTGCACAATGCTAAAATTCATCAGCTAATATTTTTCCTTGACATTTAGCTTCTGGAGGAGAGATGTCATGCAGAGATTTATAACGAGAAACCTGTAGTCATAATTAGATTTGGAAGCACCTGATTGATGTCTGAACTCAGATGCATACACTATGGTTCAAAATGTTCCCAGACCACTTCTTGATCGCAGAGTAGCTGAGCATACTGTACACATCAGAGAGGTGTCTGGAGAGCATATCAGCCAACTGCGGCTCTCGTTTCTAACTCTTTCATATGCAGGAGGAAAGGAAGGCTAAGACAGGCCAAGGAGGATGCAGAGCAAAGGATACAAATGTACTTTCAGAGGAACTGGGATCTGTTTAGAAGCTCAAAATTATTCTTGGTCCACTTGCAAAACCTAGAAACTCTGTAGCCCTGGTGAAAGATTGGCGGCCTCCACTCTAGAAGAGCCATGCCATGGACACCCTAGGTCAGGAAAGATTAACATACTAGAAAAATCAAATAGCAGTTTTATTTTTAGCAGCCATCATACAGGAACTGCTCTACATTCACATAGAACTTTCGCTGTTAATTGGTTAAAAAGTACTGAGAAATTCGGAGTTACATCTTCCAAATATCAGTCATAAGTAGCTGGCATTCATACGGGCGGAAAACATTCACCTATGGGTATTTCATACCTTCACAGAAACACAAGATAGATGATGAAACCGTAAAACCAATGGTACGCATTCAGAACAAATAAAACATATGAATTTTATTATGCTTTGAAAGGTAAAAGAATTACTTGAAATTAATTTAAGGATTGGCATTAAAAGTACTCATTTATTCATGCGGCCTTCAAGCTCAGATTATTAAAGTAACGATGTAGGGAATATTTTCCAGGGAAATGAAGTAAAATTCTTCAAAAGAACATGCAGAGTGCATTTTTTCTTACATCTCAGCATACAAATTCCTGTATTTAGGCAGTAATAGAAGCAGAACAACTGCAAGGTTGTGCCTAGGGATCGGTTTTGGGCTGAGCTGCGTGAAACAGTAGCTCAGTTAACACATTTTCGCTGCATATGTCATACAACTATGTGAATAAATAAATCTTATAGTCTGGTTAATGGACAAAGTTATCCTCCATTTTTTACCATGGTTTCCAAGAGTTTTAAGTAAAAACTCAACAAGCTTGACATCCAGCATATGCTAAATAATTTCTGTGACAGTTAAGGTTCTTTACAAAAATCTAACTTTGGTACTTAAATAACTTCCTTCAAGATATCTGGAATTGGTGCTTTTCATAAAGGACAAAGATAAGTATGTGAGTCAGTAAGTTGCTACAATTTATCATAATTCATTTCAGTAATGCGTGCAGAAGATACATAAAACTCTGCGTCTTCTGGTGATCTCATAAAATTTATATTTTTGATTGTTATAGTTTTGATAGTATTCAGGTGTTTTACTCCACTTGGGGCATGACTACAGCCTTTTCCATATTCTATTTTCTGAAAGGCCTGTATGAATATAGAGCTTTTCAAAGTTTGCAAACCTTAATTTGAAATTGGCATCCAAGGATAATTAATTGAACCTTGCAGCTGCAATGAATATGCCCGTGTGCCTCAATCACATTACGTGGGAGTGTTCTTGAACTCCTCTGGTTTTCTGAAACTACTGCATTCTCTATTTCAGTCAACCAGATATGGCAGTCCTTCCAGTTGACTTTTGTATGATTTTGATCAGGACCTGCATGTCCTGTCTGTAAATTTTCATTGAAAACATTTCATTTGTTTGTTTATAAACAAACACAGGCATACTCAGATAGATTTGCACTCACAGCAGAAATACTGTGACATGAATGTTGTCTCTAAAACATAAAACAACAGAGAACTCACCGTGCCTGTCTCTCTGACCTGTGGTTGTCATTTCATAGGCTGTAGCTTATCTAGTGTGCGATTGTTTCCAAAGTAATATAAATTTCATTTTCTTTGTAGTATTTCATATCAAATATTTTATTTTAAAAAATCTAGACTCTATACCATTCAATTAATTTTAGTCAAACATTAATTTATAAATATTGCCCCATCTAAATACAAGTAGAGAAAGTCTGAATGCCACCAATAAAGTCAATGTGAGTCTTTTATAAAACAGAAATCTCATAAAAATTTGCAAGGTCAGAGCTTAGAGGATTTTGCTTGTTCTCCTCTTGGTTTTTTTTTTCTGATCAGTATTTGCAGCCTTTGGAAAATGAAGGAAGGCATCTGGTTCTTAAAAGGTCTTGTAGTCTTCTAGCAGTGATTCCCCAGGCACTTAGTGTTTGCTGACCTGCGACAGTCTACCTGGCTGAGTAACACCACTTCAGGTGCTTTGGATTTCTAGGCCCTCTTTAAAGATAAAAAAATCTCTTTAACATTTTTAGTGCTGTGTAACAGACTTCCTTTGTTTCAGATGTCTAGGTGTAGAATAGAGAGCGTGCAGTCCCACCTAGCGAGCTATTAACTTTTTTTCTTCTTTTTTTTTTCGTTTCCTTTGCTTTCTGTCATCAAATGGAGAAGACACCAGTCACCAGCATACCATCTGAATCCCAAGCATCCTTTAAGCTCATTAGTTACTCATCCAAATTTTCTATTTCCCAGCAAGGTATCTCATCTGTCCCATGTGTTACAACAACCGTAAAGCAAGGAAAGAATTATGAAAGTCAGACAAACATAAAATGATCAGCTGAGGTTTATTGCAAGTAAATGCCATAATTTTCACTTCAACATTATCTAAAGAGGGGTTTCGGGAAAAAAAATCAGAAGAAACATAGACCACAAATTATTATTTTCATATGAATCCTTACAAATTTTTACTGTATGGTGGTCATGAAAATCATACACATATTCTCATTTCTGAAGAAATGTTTTTTAAAAAAATATTGGTTTTAAAGGAATATTAATATTTCATATACCAAATTAAAAAAAAAAAAACAAACCAAAGAAACAAGGAATATCCATTATCAAGTGCATTATAGTTCTGAGCCTTTAGAAAGCTTACCACTTTGAGTAAAATATGTAAGGATTAAAGCACTCGCATTTCCTTTTGTCCTAAGAATCAAATTATGTAAGCAAATGCATTGCTTTATTCAGCAGTACCCAGTGCATATTATGTTGTGATAAAACACAGGTTTATCATCTCCTAAATAGATTTGAGTGCCATCAGCACCAACATACAAATGAAGTTTGTTGACTGGTTTGATATTATGGCCCTGTCTACACTGGGAGGATATTCCAATTATATGCTTATGTTGGCAGAGCTGTAGTGAAAAACCTGAAAGTGCAAGTGCAGTGGATATTGTCTTTCCTAGTCCATAAATTGCTTAATAGATACTCAGAAGCTGGCATTTTCATATTACTGGAGAGATATTCCAAAGCTCACACATCATTTTCTCTTTTTCATTTGCAGTGGTTTTCAGCAGATTTTTCTAACATCTCATTAATTTGCAGGAACTCTGACTCCCTGGATGGTACAAATCCATGCAGCTGTGTATCTCTTCATATATAGATGCAGAAGAAATAGAAGACTATGATAAATACAGAATTTTGTTTGCTTGTTTCTAGTGTGTTATTATCAGATGAAACTCATTACAGGTTGTGCAATAAATAAAATTTTAGGATAATTCTTTCTGAAAATGTTTGATAGTCATCATTAAATACACATGATGGAAAACTTTCAGTTTTGAACAGGGAGCCTCAATGAAACAGTGAGAGGAGAGTAGCAGCAGTAATGTGCTAAGATGTATAGCAAACTGTCATTCTGAGGTAGTAATATAAAACTGTCACTCCAATAAAGTAAATATTTTTGATGTGGTTTAATCTCAATTAGATGTTAGAACTAATAGTATGCTTTATATGAATTAATTTTCTGTTTCTCTCTCTATTTTATCTCTTTTCTCACTCCTAATTTCTTTCCCCTCTTGCTCCTGCTATCCATCTGCCCTACAACGAAAGTAGACCAGGACTATCAGAAGTATTAATCCTTACAGATGCGCATGAGTAGCACAATCACGACTGTGCTTCAGAGTCATTAGCAGGATTAGTCATTAAGAGTGACTTTATGATTTATCCAGCGTTATTAGGATAAGTCATTAACAGTTTTGACTTCTGTTTTTCTGAGAAAAAAGTGTTCAGCAAAAGTGAGTAGCAAAGTGCTAGCAGAACACAACTTTTCAATAGGAAGGATGAAAAAAAGATTATTCTGAACAGTGTGGGAAATGTAAAAGGAGGCAATTAGCTGTGGAGACTGACAGGAAAAACACAAAACAGAGAACCAAGACAAGGAATGCAGTGAAAAGGAAAAAGAGTAAGTCAGGAAAATACAGAAGGTTGCAGTAAACGTGTTGTTTTGAAGAATGAGAGCCATTTTAAATCAGCTTCTGAAACGAATACAAGTCCAGTCAAAGGAATAGTGGATGCAGGTAAAAGATTCTTATCTCCTAAAGCTTAAGAATAGCCTGGTCACACATGAATTTCAGGAAGTATAAGTATAACGAATGTTGAAATTATAATGGCTGGTATGGGACACGATAAAATGTATTAAATACAGAATTCTAAGATGAAAATGAGAGACGTATCTATAAACCAAATATGTAGGCAGAGATTGCTGATCCCAAGCAGTTAGAGCAATATAGTATCTGTACCAAATTAAAGAAAAAGATAAAAAATCTTCAGGTAAGTTTAGAATATAAACAGAATAAAAGAATTATTAAGCATTATTATTAAAAAACAGCAATATACAGAGCTCCAGATAATTTACTTTCAGTGACTTTCTGCAAAGAAAAAACCGGAACAGGTTTTGGTTGAGTTTGTTTGGTTTGGGGTTTTTTTGGTTTTTTGGGGTTTTTTTTGTTTTTTTTTTAATTACTAAAAAATGCAAGTGGAATCAGGTCCTATGAGCTGATGCTTTTGTAAAGCACGATGAGTGGAAAAATTGTTAAATTTTATTTCTTCACCAGAAAATCTTGATATGCTTAAGGTTATGTTTTTGTCATCACAGAGGGATTTACTGTGGTAATTTTCACTGTGGCACTCTATTAGATGAAATCCATAATGTGTATTACGCTTTGTAAAGAATGAAGTTAGAAAGGTTGAGGATTGCAATGTCAAATATATATTTCTACAACTATTGAAAGCACCGGATGGGAAAAAAAAAAGAAAACACTGCCAATTAAATATTCAGCTATACTTTCAGACAGAATAGAATGGAAATGGAAATTGTTGTTGGTAAAAGGCTTCAGGATTTGTCCAGGCAAGTACTGTGATGTTTTCCTTCATTTGACACAGCATGTCTGTTTCTGCAATGAGAAGCACTTGCAAATTCTAGGTTTTGTGTTTATTCATTAAACTCAAATGGTTAATCCAAAACCTGCTCTGAAGAACCGTGAGGTTTCTTACCAGGGCTTTAGTTTGTCAGTAACAATCCTTTTTAAACAGTGGGAACTCAATCTCTATATTCTTCTCCTAATAGACTGTATGTCCAAGTTTATGCTATTTTATATACTATTAGAAAGTTGTTCTATCCAAATTAACTGTTCTATTTTTCAACTCTTAAAGCATTTACTTATTCTACCTCACAGTACTAAACGATTAAGAAGCGCAGAGCTGAAAAGTTTTACAGAATTTCTTTTCCTGGAGCAGTGGTGGTCGCACCTCTTCCTGGCAGATGTTGCTCCTGGTTGGGTCACTCCTGACTGGATAACAGACCTGCAGCTGTTCGCTGATCTGAGCTCACAAAGCAGCTCGCAGTGACAGAGAGCTCATGTGAATGACATCTAAGGGACATCTTACAGATCCTGATTTTGCTGGACAAAGACACCAGAGACATCCTGATGAGAAAATACTGTACCATCCAAGGACATAGCAAAATTAATTTTTTGTGCATTTCAGCACTGTTTCACTGCTTTCTTTTAAAGTCCTGAAGAAGGTTGCCACCACAAATTCATCATTTTAGGGCCCTCTTCCAGCACTGTCACAGAGGTTTCCAAATGCGGCCCCCTGGACAGAGTCTGAGTCCTCTACCACCAGTCTGGTACAGGCATACAAATTACCAAACGTTGTTATTAGATGCCTCTCTGTGCTGCCTGTGCTTCCATTTGCAGGCTTCAGGATAGCCCTAAAGATTATTTATGCTGTCTGCAATTTTGGAAGGAAACAGGAGAGTCCTGCGTCACTCAGGACAGCCGTGGATCAGGATGTTCTTATGAGCATCTTTGTGGGTCAGAATATAAATACGTCTGCTAAGACTCACAGCAGCTACAGCAAAGCTCCCTCCATGAGTGACACAAGGGAGCTCCGAAATCCTTACCTGGGAAAAAAGTCTAATCATTGCAACCACTCTCTAACTCTTCATAAAACAGGGTTTGTTTTTTTTCTGAGTAACAGGAAAGGGAAGTTCAGGAAAGTTCAGGAAAGGAAAGTTCAGGAAACGGAAGTTCAGGAAAGTTCAGGAAAGGAAAGTTCAGGAAAGTTCAGGAAAGCTCAGGAAAGTTCAGGAAAGGAAAGTTCAGAAAAGGAAAGTTCAGGAAAGTTCAGAAAAGGTCAGAAAAGGTAAGGAAAGGAAACAAAAGGAAAGGAAAGTAAAGGGTATAGCAGTTTCAAATTAGCAGAAAGAGCTGACAAAAGATTAGGACAGCCTAGAAAATACATCCTGTATTGATAAAGCTAAGGTTGAGCCAATTGTAACAGAAAAAATTAAAGAAGAAACAGATTTTATACGGCAGAATCTCTCAGCATAACAACAGGCACTGCTTGGAACGAAAAGTTAGATTGACAGAAGCAAAATAGAAAATATGGTGCAAATTCTTCACAGTTAACGTATTTAAATACTGGAATAAATTAATCAGGAACATGATACATTCTTCAACTGCAATACTTTAAATAAAGCTACATGTCTTTCTAAATCATATGCTCTAGTTCCAGACAGAGCTATAGGCCCATGTTAAGCAGGTCAAACAGGATGACCATGACGGCCTTTTCGAGCCTTGCATTCTACAAACAGATGAAAACAAAGTCATTAATTTCTCTGTCACAACAGAGTTACACTCTCAAACATGTCCTTTTACCTGTCAGTTTTTCCTTATTTATTTATTTGCTTGGTTGGTTGGTTTTTTTTTTTTCTCTCCATAGCTATCTTTTTCGGAACCTCATTGTACAGAATGGTCATTAACTGTGATGGAAATGCCAATGTTTCCATGGAAACCTCTGTCCACTACAGAATATACCAGAGCAATATTTGAACCATTTGTCCATTTGATTAATTATGTCTTTGTGCTGAAGGCAGCTTGGCTTGATTGTCTCATCATGTATTAAAGAAGCTACTGCTCTAACAAATGGAGCTATTGTTTTGGGTCTATTCATCTTGGTACATCCCTGAGAGCTGATAGACATGTCAACAAAACGACTGTCCCTTAATGAGCTGCAGCTTGTCAGAACTGTTTAGGGCTTCATGCTAGGCACAAACTACTGTCATGACAGCTTCAGTTATTATGGCAATGAGTAGGATGTCTATAAAAGAGTCTATAGAAAAGAATGACCCTGGTTTTGATATTACATAGTTTGCAATTATCAGCTATATATACACTATGTGATAGATTAATAATAGATTCCAAAGCTTTGAGACAATTTACTGATGAACTAGTTCTTCAGTCACAAAGAAAGAAGGTATAAAATATTTCCCCTAATCTCTTTAACTGCATTTTAGTAAATACAGAAAACAAAACCCACAAAACAAAAGAGAGCAAAACAAAATCTCACAGAAATATCAGCTAGTAATTTTTTGCAATTTTGCTTTGTGGGTAAATCACAGGCATTGTGGCTTTCTGTAGTGAGGTAATTTTCATCTCAATTATATTTTTTTTACACTTTCATTTTACCTATTGCCTGTATTGAAAATCTGCTAGGAATGACAAACAATTTAAATGCCATATGCATGGCCTAAAAGGAATATATTTTCTAAAAAAAAAAAAAATATGAAAATCTACACAGAATTTACTCTGGTTCTTGCTCAATTTGCATCAACACTTTTTCAATTTTTGTGGACACATCTGTCACTGTGTTGTTTACATTCGTGCATATCCAGCTCTAAAATGTAAGCTGCTTTGGCAACATGGGATAATGTCATACACATACCTGCTTATTTTTGGCAACAGGTTTCATGTATTTTGAGTAATAATGGAAATATTAGAAATCTGTATTTATTTTCACAGTGGCCTAGAATTTCACCTACAGAAATCTGAGCTTCTCAGTTGAGAAACACACTCAGAATCAAGAAAACAGGAACTAAGCTTACTCAAACCAGAAGCTAATTATGAAAATCAAGATAGACCTTCTACATATTTTAAAAATGTAGATTTATAATTTTCATTCTTAGATGTTACATTCAATTAACAAGCATTAAGAATCACTGTATATGACATTTGCTTTAAATATTTCCCTGTGCAGCATCAGTGATTAAGCTGTGTCCCTAATAATCACAGATGGAAGTCAGCACCCTGTAGCTACCAACAGCCACATTTAATCAGTTAATAACTGTGGATTAAACTTAATTCAGATTAATTTGTATTAGTATAGAATTTGTAACTCAATTGCTTTCATATTAATTTACATGTTGTCTAGACATGACATCATATTGACTCTTTGTTTGGCCCAAACACTAATTATGAACCATGTAGCTAATGGATGCGAAACTTGCAGTTTAAAAGCAAAACAGGATTTCTGTCTACACCATACTGAGGATAGCTCAATATTAGAGTTTAGCGTTGCAGGCTGGGCATTGCCTGGGAATGGCAGTTCTTCATTTGCACTTCAACCTTCTTAACAAAATATTTTGTTCCTACATGAAGAATGTGGTTATTGAGCAACGAAATTACCATCCTCCATCAAAAATTGTTAGCCTCCAATTTTTTGGGGAAAAGTTCAATGAGGAAAATGAGGGATTAAAAAACCAAGCCAAGCCAAGCCAAACCAAGCCAACTCAAGCCAAAACAAACCAAACCAAACCCAGCGAAATCAGACCAGACCAGACCTAACCAAACCAAACCAAACCAACCAACCAAAGGAAGCAAACAAAACAAGCCCCCCAAAAAAAGCCCACATTAGAAGAAGGGGAAAAACCTCACCTCCTAACATTAATAACTGTTGTCGTACAAATTGGACAAAACCACTGCCAAGGTTATTTTATAATTTATAATTGTGTCTGTTCTGGTGTGTCTTTCATATGAACCTGAGCTCAGTTACCATTTCTTGTCATAGTGCTTGACCTACTAACTTTCAAAGCACATTTTCAGGTAAGAGAAAAATTGTAGAAAATGTCCTTGGAATTCATTAGCATGATATGTAATGATTTCCAATTATTGTGGTTTAACTAGATTATGTTTATACATACACACACACAAGGTTCAAGTTTACTTAAGATAAACTTTACAGACAGAGTGTATTCATACTTTTTTTTACGCCCATTTGAAAAATAGCACTTTTTAAAAGTATTTTTAAAAAGGAAAGAGAATCACTCATTTATTACCTTGAAATTTTCATTAGTGATAATGGGAATAGTATTTTTTTTTAATGCAAATTATATTACAGTGAAAATTTTACTTTCTTTAAATTTTAGTTTGCCTGTAGTACCTTCATAAAAACAATCCTGAATTAATGCTTCAAACAAACATCAGAAAAAAACTCAGAACAAGAGACTCAGTTTACAGCTCTGAACTGAAACTTTGCTATTCCCGTCTACTCATTTATTTCTATGGTGGTCAACAAAGGTAATAACTGAGCGACAAAATAAGGCCAAACACATTTTGGTTTGGTTTTGAATTTTTTTTTATTTTTTATTTCTTAAATCTGAATATTCTCCACATAGTTTACATAGTTTGAAAAAAGGAAAAAACCCGCAATCTTTATAGTTTAAAATAGCTCTGACAGATGTTATCTGCTATAGGAAAATGTACTACTCTGGCATATTTTTCAACCTGCTGTACAAATAATGTTTGACTGGCTCATCTGTGGGGTCGTAGTGTCACCTAGTGGCTTCTCCTGGCCTCGCCACTGATTCTTTTTCCCAGGCTGTGCGCTCACGGCAGATCTCTCATCCGTAGGGAATAAACACCCATTGCAGCACACGCTATCCTTGAAGCCGCCGTAAATCATTCAGCAGTCTGACACCCCTCTTTGCACAGAGTTTGGCAGGGATACAGCTCCGTACAAATCCTCCCACAATTAATGCTGCAGTTCAGTGTCGGTGGCACAGCTGAGAGGCAGCGTTTTCAGTCTGTGCCTGCATAAACTGCGTTCTGTAGGTGCAGGTTGCACACGTGTAGGCTGAGGAGCTGCCCTTCCGCCAAACACACTTTAGGGTTGAGGTGTTTGAACCCGAAACAGCAAAGGACATTTATAATTTATGACTTACTGTCACAGACGCATGTTCTGAAAGTAGAGAGGTGGTGAACAAGACATACAGATAAGCTGGCAAGGTAATTCTGACATGTAAGGTCTGTAGTTTTAAGATATTTTATTTTCATAAGTAAATTCCTAAATTAGTATCTACTAATGAAGTAGTTACAAGATTGTAGAGCTAAATTCAGATACTAAAGAAGTATTTTATCTTCTCTATAGACATAATGAAAAAAATTCCTTTAAAAAATATAAGATTAAATAATTATTTTAATCTAAAATGCTTTTATCAGCTATGGACCTCAAGAAATAGAAATTTTATAGCACAGATGAGTGAAAATGCTCGAATCTTCTTTCTTCATATCATGAATGAGCTAAGTAACTGTCAATTAACCTTTTGTAAATTCATGATGACTGACTCAAAAGTTCTACAAAAAGTGACAGAAAATACTAGATCTCAAAATTATTCCAATTAATGTCTGTACTCAAGGCCAATGCTAAAGAATTTTTTAAAAAAGCAGAAACTAATAAACTGACCTCTGTAAATTTAAGACCAACAAAACCAGACTGACATTTTGACACACTGGCATTTTAAAATTTCTTTTTCTAAACAAATAAAACTTTACATGATTGCTCCATTCAATACACTTATATATTTCTAACAAACTAGATCATACTCCCCCCTGCCCCCCTTGGATTTTTGAATTTAAAAACACCAATCACCTGGAACAAAACCAGCCAGAAATTTTCAGACCTGTACAGAAGACGGATATTGCAAATCACAATGTTCCATACACTTCTGCAGACTAAAAAATGCTAATTTCCCCTCATATTAAGAGTTCCGGAAGGTTTTTGAAGAGGTTATTTTTGGGTAACTGTGCATATCAGCATTTAAGTTAAACTCCATAAAGCAATCGCTAAACTAATGAAAGATCTTAATGCTGCCAGCCTTGATCTTGGTCAGTCAACTAAACGTTTCAGTAGTCTCAATAGTTTCAGAAGTACAGAAATGCTGGAACTCTTCTTAGCATCCTGCTTTTTTGTTGCATGTAGGCAACACGACAGGAGAGCAAGCAGTTTCTACACAATTAATTGAATGTGAGAAAAGACTTCCCAGATGCTACTGAACTGCTCTGAAAACATAATTTCTTTACTGTCTTTACTTCTGCTTTTTATATGGATTATGTTAGGTATCTCTCTTTGCAGTTGTCTGCTCTTAGCATCTGCTAATGGTTTAGTATAAATATAAAGAGTTACATTAAAATCAAGAATACAAGGTGTATTCCTTGAACAACTTTATAAATTAAATGTATGGCGATAATCTCTAGGCTGACACTGACATGATAGCCCAGAGATTTTTTTTTTTTTTTTTGTATCTCCACGCCTTCAGAAAAACCTGAAACAAATGAATTCACGTGCTCCCAATTTCCCTCAAATCTCATTGCTACAGGCATGGGCAGTGACCAAGATACGGTAAGTCATACCCAGCTGTTAAGGCCAGGCTGAGGTCAGAAAACACACTCTGTACTAGTCAAAGGAAGCAGTGGATCTAAGGGCAAAGCTGAGGACATTGTGTAAGAGTAGGCTCATGCTTGGAAGCCCATGAATCACAATGGAAGCAGTATGGGGGAAGAGACCGCAAAGTGAGGATCCAAACTGAATATGTTGGACACTGGAATTCTCTGAATTCTCTCCAACCAAATCCTTAGAAAACCAAACCTTGAAAAGACCAGAGCTTTGATAATTTGCTTTAGTCAAAAGCAACTGGTAAGGTGTTTACAAGACAACACCAATCAGATTCACAAGAACACACCTGGCCTCCCGGGAAGCTGACTGTGGGGACAGCTATCTTGACTCTGCAAGGACTGTCTGAGATGGCAATATCTGGACTCATCAACAAGGAATGTCCAAGATTACAGTGTCTGACTGTAGATTTCTTGTCAAATATTTTGAAGAGCTATGGCAGTAAAAATTGTCTCTGGGAAATATAAATCTTTATTGTGGCTTTTGCTGGGATGTAAAGGATTTGTTTCTCATCATTCCAGTCTACAAGACCTATATCTTGACTATACAGCCATCTTCAGCCTGCAGTGTCACTTTCCTTAGCCGGGGAAAGCTGAAAAGCTGATGGTGAACAAAAAAACCACAGGCACTCATTTTGAGATAACCAGGGAAGAAGTTTGTTCTTGGAGACAGCATGGCATATCTTCTCACTGTAAAACTGTACAGACTGCCCATGATCCAAGGACTTGCAGAAGTTTGTTCCAGGAGGGCTGCTTATTACCCTTCTTCACTGGTTTGCCGTCTTTTCCACTATGGCTTTGGCAGTAAAACACTGAGTGTATGCCCAAACTCAATTGATATTAGCATGAAGCTGTGCACTGAAACCAACTTCACTAGGCCATCTAAGGACCTCTGTCACTGGTGTGAGACAGCTCTCACAAATTTCTGATAATGCTGCCTTTGAAAGAAGAGGAACACAAAGGAAGAAGCAGCCTTGAATGGAAAGAGCCCTTCAAGCTGAACTTTGCAGGTTCCCAGCGCACAGGTTATATGATGCATGAGCTGGCACAGGGACTCCTCTGGGGAAAAGCAAAACTGGCTGCAGCTAAACACATTATGCTGCCCAAAGCCCAGATCTTCTCTTTTTAAGGAAGATGAACAGATGTCAAGACCTTTGGTAGGAAAGCTTTTTCTGCCCTGAAGATACACTGACAGGTAAATCCCTGTCTTGACGGACCTGCAGAGCTCCTGCCAGCCCTGCACCTCAGACTGTGCAGTGAAAACCATAAAGAAACAGAACCTCCACCGTGATGGAGAATTTCTGCATCGAGATACAGCCACTGTCTCAGTAAGGATGGGTATCATTGGGCTGCTTTCCTAGGGTCTTCATCTGTGTATCTGCAGGGGAGTTGTGCACACAGTACCTGAGTTCTGCCTGTGCTCCAAGAGGATAGTACATATTCAAACAAGCAAACATTAAAAAGCAACTGTTTAGGTACCCATGGCTATTGCTACATACATTACAACTGCACTCTTCACAGGTATTTATACTTGCCAGCTTCACTTGGAAAGTTCCCCACTGTTTAACATTGTCAAATCCTCATTTGGCTTCCAGTCTCTCATGAAAAGAATAATCTGACATCTTTCTTTGTCAGATCAGGGGCTAGTTTGAAGGTCCCATATGACAACTCCGACTCTCTCCACAGGCCCAACTGAATCTCTGACCAGAAGGCAGTGGCATGCAGTCTTCTTCAAAATGAGTGTGGTGGGGTTTGGGCTTGGATTTCAGGGCTCGGAGATTTTGTTTGTTTGTTTGTTTTCCCTTTGGAACATGAAATCACGTAATATTTTTATTCATATTTGTTTGGTGTCTTTTGAAATACAATGCTGTGATTTCCTATTGACAAGAGATCTGAATTTGATTGCACCTTCAGCAGCAATATAGTTATTTGAGTGCACAGAGATATGAAATACAACTGGTGTTTGACATCTTCTGATAAATGATTTAGAGCATTATTTCCCAGGAGTCCTATCCACCACTTACTAGCTATTCTGGCATAGATGCTTCTAGTATGCACTATTCTCCGTAAAATACCACTATAAACATGATCAGAATCTCTGACTGTGGTGATTTCCACTCCTAGATCACCATCCCAAAAATTAATCCAAAAACCTTCTAGCCCTCTTTCTCTTGCTCAGAGTCCACAAAAGTATTTCACTTGATAATGTTTCACTCGTTTCTCTGAGTATACTCAGCCGACCAAGGGAGACGGAATTTTCCCAAATAAACAGAGGTCTGAAACCCTGCTCTGAATGACAGTAAATTTGCACTTTGGCCTCCCACCCCGTCTCAACTTTGTCCAGCCTCTTCTGAGCACTGCTTAAGTAGTAGACTTCATTTCCGTTTACATATATGGCACTTGCTTTTTTATAATCTTTTCCCACTTCATTCTCCTCTCTACAAAAACTACGCCTTTAACTACATTTCTGTCAGCAAACAAGTCTTTACACTGTTTATTATGTTATTAATCTTGTGCTGTAGAACTTCACTTCTTACTTGAAGTAGAAAGAAACCACAAAATATATTTTGGTGGGGTTTTTTGGTTTTTTTTTGTTTTTTTCTGGGTTTTTTTTAAATTTTATTTTATTTTTTTTTAATTTATTAAAACCACAACACACGACATAAATAGACACAGAGACATACATTTTTGCAATCAAATTTTCATGGTTGCATCTTAAATAAAACATGCATTAAAACATTCCCATATTAACCTCTTGAACTGGCAACAATTAAGTTATTTTCAGAGTGGAGCAAAAATAAACTCACCAAGAGGGAAAAGGTTACCTCAGTATTTAGGATTTTTTTGTTTTGTTGAATAAAGGATGTATAGGTGTGATAACATTTTTTAAACTGTGAAATATGTATACACATACACACACACACACACACACACACATGTATATATATATATGCATAATACACATTTGACATGTATTATCTGTTATACAATTTTTTCTGAGGAAGCTGCATGGCAACCACAATTTTAACTCTGTGTAAAAATTGTTTTTATCACTTTCTACTCTGATATTGCAGAAAGGTATTTCAGGCAGACTAATCTGTATTTATGTGCCTGACTTTCTCCAGCCAAATGTTCTACTTTCAAATTCAATATATGACCAGCCGAACCAAAGAAATCCTGTGGGATTTACACCTGATAGTAGATTAGTACTTTGGCTGATTTTCAAACAAATGTACAATGAATAAAAAGACTGAATGAAGCTTTCCTTTACAGTTCTGGGAAGGGAGGTGGGAAGCCGTGGGGGGAGAGGGGGAGGAAAGACCAGAGACTCTGTGCTTGGAACTTAATTTTCACCAGCAAGTAGCTGGAAAAGCATCAGGGGAAAAGACTTTAAATGCCCTTCAGCAGAAACTTGCAGGTATGGGAGACAGAGGATCCTTTTGCTCACATCTTGCACAGCAAGATGTCTGTTATCTCTTTTCCATAGTTGTCAGTGTCAACTTTGATCATTAATATATTATCTTGGCAGAGAAATAATCTAACCTCGATCCTTAAAACTTTGTGCTTACCCTGTGCACATTTTCCTGATGCTGTCTCAATATACTAACCCAGCTTCACTGTAATTAAGTACATTAATTAAATCAGCTCTTCTTCTGACAGAAATGTTAAGACTCAATCAAGATCCATTTGATTTTCCTTATATTAACATATCATTTCTCATGTTTTCTTGCAGCAGAATTTCTAAAGAGTTTTTGTCTACTTTGAAATCATGATTAAAATATTTAACTTACTGGAGCATTCTGTTTGGGGTTATTCTGGAAGGGTAAATATTTATACTAATAGCATAGATGCCAAAACACAGCCAGTAATGGATTAATTCATGTTATAGGAAGCATAATCTGGTATAATTAGGGCTGTCGAATGCTTTCCATTTAAACCTCATGATTTACATATCTTGGTCAGACTTCAGGTTTTTGGGTTGAAACTGTGCATACTGGCTGCCCGCCCTAGGCTGACCTTTCTGCAGTGTCTGCAAAACCAGATCAGTCATTTCTCAAAACAAAATTAGGAAACTGTTTCTCCAGTTTAGACAGTTTTAAGTGTGTTTTGAAACAAAAATAAACATCTGCTTTGGAAAGGTCTCAGCTATCCTTCAGAAGGTCACAAGAGCATAACTCTAGCATATAACAATTCTTGTCTCTACTAAACAGGTAAAAATATGAAAATACCTTCCTCAAAATTTGGTCACCTAATTGGAATCGAGTCCAGTGATGTGCAATTGAAATAATTCATGTAAGAAATTAGGAAAAAAGTGCCTGCCTGGCTGGTGGTAGGCTATATGGATGAAGTCTTCATCAGTTCCCTGATGAGTAGCACTTTCCATCTCAACATAGGGGTTTATACCCATGAATTGTATTCTTAAGAGCTGCCAGTAATTGTGAAAATTTCTTGTATTTTCTCTGTTGCAAATACGTTCCATGAAGTGATGAAATTTTCAGGGATCCCTTTTCAGAAGTCTCTTGCCTTATCTCAAGGTATAGGTACAATTTACTCTAAGTAAATGTGAATCACAAAATGTTGAGATATATATCAATTAATATAACAGAAAATTCTGTTATAAATACACAAATATTAAAAAGTGAAGGAAGGAACTCAGCAATTCAAAATACTCCATATGCCAGTCGTTAAAGCCATCAATAGCTTGACAAAATAACTACTATTACATCGAACTGATATCAGGAAATTTAGAACATGCAATGAAAGCACTACTATCTTAGTAAAACTTAGTGAAACAAGGAATGCAATAATTTTTTTTATGCAGCATTAACACAGGAATATGCTCACATCTGACTTTCTTCTACAAAAGAATGCCAATGAGCTAGAAAGAATGCAAAAATTAAGAGAGGTTAACATGTTAATTTAGAGAGGTTAACAACTAAAAATTAAGAGAGGTTAACGCTCCATAAAATGTAACTGCAGAAAAATCTTGAAAAAGAGATATGAGGAAAAAAATTCAAAATTAAGTGCCAAGAAAATACAATGATGAACTGGTCAACCAAGTATTTTTCTTTGCGCCTTAGAAGATCCTGGCACAATGGATTTTAAAACTGGAAAATCCTTAGATGCTGTCAACAAGACCATTCTGTACCTATTGTCAAAAAAAGTCTCTTCCAAACAAAATTCTTAGAGGTTTTCTGACCACCAGTTCTCCCGAGTAGAAGTAATTCTCACAGCGAACTCCAGTTTACTAGACAAAACTTTCTGGTCTTTTTTGTCTCAAATTGTAGAAGAACTTCATGAAACTTGGGTTTGTTGCTAGCTGCCATTTTTTTTACAGATACTGCCAATGAAAGTAATAGACAAAATACTGAGTTTCAACAATCTACAGTACCAAATGGCTCTACAGTCCCACTTACTATGAAGTTATCTAATTATGTTTAGCTAGGCTTAGAATTTCTGTATTAGGATGCTTAGATTGGTGCTCATTAATTTTACCATAAATGTTCATTTAAAATACCCCGAACAAACAAGAGTGGTGATGAGGGGTGTTGGTGTGCTCAGAAAGATGGATGCTTAAATTTGGAATCATCCCAAAAAATGGTAGATTGACAGAAGAAATTCAGCTTAAGTCTCAATGGGTTAATGCAGTCATCAACAAGGAAGTCACTAAAGCTCCATCAGATGTGCTCAAAGAGATGGTAGATGTTACGTGAGGAAACTTGATGCATAGGTTGAGTCTTGCACCAAATGACCCAGAAGCTCCCTCCAACTATAAGCTCTATGAACTGTGAAAATTGTGATAAGTGGTGGCACTTGTGGAATTTCTTCTTGCCATGAAGGATAAATTATTATATAAAGGCTGTCACATGAGATACATCATCTACAAATTTTTTGAGTTCTTACTGCAGCTGCCATTTGGGAAAAAACCTCCACCAAATCAACAAAGAACATTGCCCTAAAAATACATGAAAAAAACATAGAGCTACACGACACAATAGAAGTTAATTCCGAGGCTGTCTCTGGGTACCATCCTCTTTGTCATATTTGCCATTGGTGATGTGAACATCCATTGGAAACCAAAAGTCGTGAAAGAAAAGCCATTCTACAGTTAAGCAGGCAAGTAAATATCCCTGGCAAGATCTGCTTCATTCTGCTTACTAAATAAAAAGAGGAGTAGGTTAGCACTAAGATTTCGGTCCATTTCTCATAACTGGCAGAAGTGAAGGAGATGGTATAATCTAGATGAAAAATTCTTGAATTCAGTAACATTAAAAAAAATGTCAAGACATTTATTGTGTGTTTTCCAATAGAGTCTTCAAGAATGGGACAAAATTCAGAGGCTGTATCTACCAATGGTTCAGCTCACTCATTCCCACTTTTGGCCTCCTCCCCCACAATCAACCCCATCACGTTCTATTTTGCAGGAAGACTGCAACACAGACAAATACTTAATCAGTCTTTACTATTTTCTCATTAAATATTATCTTAATTAAAGAAAGAACAAGGGATTGCATACTTGATACCTATGTATGACATCTTAAGAGTTGTACTGAACTGAAAAGTCCTGCCTGACCTTTACACTGTTATTGCAACTCCTGGTCACATATGTTCACATCACAGTAACAGAGCATTCATTACAGTCATTCTTTTTGTAATGTAATTTTCCAAATTCATCAAGAATAAGATAGTGCATAGCTGATGACTGACAAAAGGTCAGACTTGTTCTATGAGAGAGAAGCAACAAAATTTGCAATGGTTATCAGCATTCAATAAAATGTGACTTATCTATTGCTCTTGCTTGATAAAATTATATTGATAATGTAGAAAATACTATTTAAAATATGCTTTGTCTTCACAAGCTCTTTCAGCAGCAGAATTATAAAAGATTGCAAACAATTTAATTAATCTCACCATTTTAGCTGAAGTTTATATAATAATATATAATGATTGTATATGTTATGCATTATATAATATGTAATATGTATGTATAATTTTGCTAAAATTAGTAATTAATTTTCCAGTACTTAGAGGAAAGAGAGCTGTTCTTAAAATTATCATCAAAATAATTCTAATTTCTATCCATAGTTGTTGGTTGGGTACTTTTGTACAGCATGTGCTATGGACGAGTGATAAGAAAATATGAGTTACTGACATATGTTCTTTACTTTCCTGGGCAGTTGCTTTTGCATAACATTTGCAATTTTCTGTAACAAAAAAAAAATCATTTTAAATTGAGAAAAATGCAGAAATTAGTAAGATATTCTATTTTTAAACTGACAGGTTTAAAGCTATTTCTTTTTGCTCACATAGTAGCAGTATGAGAGAGGGGTATATACTGTCTTCTTCAGTTCTTAAAGGGAACAGCACAGCTCAACTTTTTTTTGATGACTAAAACAAAAAGACTTAAGACAAAGTAATGTAGTTATAACTCATACTTAGCTTTAATCATGTAAAGCCCTCAATGGGCACCATATGGTCAGTGCTGTCATACATTTAGTCTCTGAAGGTTATTATTTACACAAAGAAAGGCTAAGTATTGCACTGAGAACCAAATTTCAGTTTTTATTTTATTACTGTTAAGCATTTTTAATGCTGTTTGTTGTAGCTGCAAAAGCTATAAGATTAAATACGTAAGAACAATTACTTGATTTTGATTGTAGTAGTAGTTCAAAGTCGTATTAATGGAAAATCCACCAAAGTATCAGCGTATTTTTATCTTTGAATAAGTGCTTATAAAATTGCCCCACTAAAACATACCAGTCAGTAAAACTACAGCAATGCAAGGGTATAACCTGGAATTTCACCATTTGTATCAGAAATGCAGTTGGTAAGCCATCACCATTTGTACTTATTTCTCTTAATTTCATTCACTCATGCTTTGTCACTTTTATTTCTCATTAATGTAATTGAGGTTTTTGTCCTTTTTCTCTGCTCTTTCTACTTGAAACAAAGAATTTCTTCTTTTTCTCTTGCTTTCTGTACCTTTCATCTCTTCTCTGGTTCTCTCACTCTTCGCATTCCTCTTGTTTCACATATCTGCCCTTTCCCTGCCCTCTAACATGTTTTACTACCTTGTTACACACACACAAATACCCACATGCACATTTCAGGATTGTTGTCATAAGTAGTCAAGTTATCTTTTATTATATCCAGAGTGTGAGTACTCATGGCAAGTAATTTTAAATGGAATTTCTTCTTGAAAGAACATAATCCAAACATGCTTTGACTATAACTATGAGCCAGTGGGCAAGAAATCTTTGTTGTATATTCAACAGTGGCATCATATGGTATATCCCTCTCCACTAATGTACCTAGTAGGAAATACTAAGCCCCTTTATTCATCTCTAATTATATAATTCACTGAGCTGTATATGAACCATGCTTTAATTCATACAAGATATATATTTTTTCCTCTGTATAATATGACCCAATCTCTCTCTCATTTTTCTAGTGGTACAAAACAAAAACCCTTCATGATAGCAAAATTATGTCCTGGGTTTACAGCTTCTATTGATGCCTTAGGATTTTTTGCTTTTATATTTTTCATATCCTGCAATTCTTTAGTGTAGCATTCTAAACTCCATATAACCTGTTAGCTGCTGTTTTCCCATTTTGGTCAGACAAAACAATTCCTCTCTTGGCCTGAAACTCATGGACACCTTTCTGTCTCAGGCCCCAAGAAATGTAAACAGAATTGAGATGGGGGGGAAGCAAACTTGGGTAGGTGACTTCATTACCTGAAGCTCGAACAGGAGGATTAACCCCTGATATGCAAATGAACCAAACTTATAAAAGTGTGAAAACCCGTGACCCCATTGCCCATTTTGGGTGTAGCCCCCAGTGGGCTTTGACTGCCCTAAAGTTCCTTAAAGCCTTTCAATAAATATACCTGCTTTTATTCTCTTAATTTTGTCTAGCCTCTGTTCTTAGGTAGCCCCATAAAGGCATCACTATCATATCCCTTAGCAACTAGTCAAGTCCAAAAACAGGGGGTTTTTCTCTATAAACCATCTTGGAGTCCATGACCAAAAACAACATCTGATTTTACCCACTGTTCATCTGTTGGCGGTCAACACATCTGTATAGTTATTGTCATACTGTGAGGTAGAAGACACCGTAAAAAAAGCCATGCCAGGTGGACAATAGTAGAGCAGAGAGGAGGGATAAAGCAACAACAACAAAAAAATCAGATTAAACTGCCTTTTCTAACAGTATCAAATAAGTATTGCATTGTCAGTCATCCACAGCATTCAGTCATCTTTCCAGGACTGCTTATCTGCAGGAAAGCAGAATCAAAGTCTTAACACGTGGTAGAATCCATACAAAATCCATTACTTCTTTGAAGCAAAATATTTCTCATGGTTAAATTAAAACTTTTCATTTGGAAATGAACAAAGTACTGAAGTAGAAAATTCAGTAGAGAGCATTGGACCAGCCTTATTGCAGGACCTTGTGACATCAAGAATTTTTTCCACTTAGCTAAACAGTCCTCTTTTTAATGGCACATGCACCGTTTAAATTTGTCTGAACTATATTAATGAAATTAATGTTTTAAATAATCTTAAAAAAAAGAAAATTCAATGTTTTATCAAGTAATAATGTTCTCTGGATCTCTACCTACTTTTTTTTACTTTTTAGAGTATTTTTTATGTTTTAAAGAAAGTTTGCTCTTTATCTGTTTCTAGCTGTTTGCTGTGAACTGATGACCTACAGGAGACCAGGGCAATCTGTAGTCCATCAGTGTAATCCACCTTCCTCTTCCTCAAGTTTCTCACTAAGGAATAATCTTCTCTTCTGGCTGTCTCTCCAGATGATGTACTACAATTACACACAAGCTGCTCTCAGGCTTTTTCTTTTCCATTATGGGTGTAAGGATCTGTGAGTAACATTCTTTAACACAGAAGTGTCCTGAAATTCTATGCTGCTCACATGATTCATACATGTGGATGGTATGGGCACTACAGCCATGTCCAGTTTAGAGACAAAAAATTAACATACTCGATTCCTTAACTTTTAAGAAAAACAGCAAATAACACATGTACAAATAGTATTTAAAAATTCCCTTAAGTTACAGGTTTGATCTTGCCATTCCAGTCAGCTCAGGTCCTGTTCTTTCAGGAAATACAGAGACGGAAACGCAATAGGTTTCCTGCAACATTTTTGAATCACAAAGAGCATTCCATAAAATGCATAAGCCAGTGATCAATTTTATATTCTATTTTATAAGGAAAAAAAGTAATTGTAGCATCGATTTCTTTTCAAATTCTCTGTAGACTGTCCTTTTCCACCCAGGATCTTAATAAAGTACTTCAAAATATAGATGTTTTCATGTCTTTTTGCATTTGCCTAAAGTAAAAATAAAAGGCAATGATATATATTGTGTATTTGTTAAATTTTATTTAATAAATTTTATTTATTATTGGAAAAAATAGACTGGTAGACATAAACTCACACAAGCCTATTTGAACATCAAACATTTGAAAATCAACTACTCATGCAATATAGGCAGAATATTTTAAACAGTTATAAGTATGAAATGTATTGCAGAGTTACCATTACTACCACTATTTCAGATATACTTAAGCTACAGCGCAAGAACACCCGTATATTGTGCACTAACCTCCATTTTCACTTGGATTAAAAATTAAAAAGAACAGCAATTCCTAACTCTACAAATATAAATTGGCAAGATTTTAAACTACAATTAGAAGATATGTCTTAATCTTGAAACTTGTATGAACAAGAATTTCTGGCTGTGCATTCATGTTATCAGTGTTTCTTGGAACCTGGTTAAGAAATTCAGTTTGTACTTATGTCCTCACTAAGTGCAATTCTACTGGGTTGGATTCATTAGCGTTATAATTCAGTAGGTTTGATTCCTTCTTGACTCCTATTGAAGCCATTATAAACTTTCAGAGAGATGTTTGAACCCTGTATACTTTCGCCCCAAAGACTTTGTGAATTTGAATCATCACATAATTACAAATACCTTTAAATAAATGTAGTCATCTTTAATTCCCTGCCAGAACCTTGGCTGAATGTCTATTGCAACATAAACATACAAAGTTAACTTTTATTTCTCACTGATATTGCTAAAATATAAACAAGATAATTTTTAGAAATCTAGTAGAGGTATTTTCTCCCAGGCAGAATATTTTTTTGCTTCAGCCTGAAGCAGATTTTTCATGGCAGATTTCTGAAAACAGAAATTTCTAAGAGAACTGCTGACAAAACCTTTACTCCTACATAGTAGTGTGAACTTGCCACTGTAATAATTAAGCAATTAGGCATGACAGAGAGTGTGAGTTTCCTGAGATAATCACACCCCTGGGGGATTAGAAGTCATGATCCAGAGATAAGTGGTTTTAATCCCCCAAGGGTGTGATTATCTTATGATAACCACACCCCCTGGAGGAGATTTATAAGTCACATAAAAATCTTCAGTGTAAAGTAAAAAGTGCTTGTATTGCAAGAGTAGGAAAAAGTCTGGATGTAGAGAGTGCTACGTGACTTCCTCAAAGTAAGGAAGAATTGCAATACACAACACTAATTCATGCAATTACCCAACAGTCCAATCCATTTTATGGGACAGTATATCTAAGAATCTGGGATGGGGCAATCATGGGTATCGGTACAGACTGGGAAAACGGAAGCTGGAAAACAGTGCTGTGGAAAGGGACCTGGGGGTCCGGGTTGATGGTGAGCTGAACATGAGCCAGCAGTGCCCTGGCAGCCAGGAGGGCCAACCTTGTTCTGCAGGAGCAAGCCTGTCCTGGGGGGCACCAGGCCCAGCATCGCCAGCTGTGCAAAGGAGAGGGTTGTCCCGCTCTGCTCTGCACGGGGGCAGCCTCACCCCGAGTGCTGAGGGCAGTTTTGGGTATCACAATATAAAGAAGACATGAAACTCTTATAGAGTGTCCAAAGACGGTCATGAAGATGGTGAAGGGCTTTGGGGGGAAGCCGTGTGAGGAGTGGCTGAGATCACTTGGTCTGTTCAGCCTGGAGAAGACAAGACCTCGTTACAGTCTGGAACTTCCTTGTGAGGGGAAGATGAGGAGCAGACACTGAACTTTTCTCCCTGGTATCTAGTGACAGAACTCAAGGGAATGGCCTGAAGTTGTGTCAGGAGAGGTTTAGGCTGAATATGAGGAAAAGGTTCTGCTTGTGTTTGGGCACTGGAACAGATTGCCCAGGGAAGTGGCTCCAGCACAAAACCTGACAGGGTTCAAAAAACATTTGCATGATGCTCTCAGGTACATGGTGTGACTCTCGAGAATGGTCCTGTGCAGGGCCAGGTGTTGGACTCGATGATCCGTGTGGGTCTCTTTCAAATTAGCATCATCTGTAGGCTACTGTAGTCTTTCTCCAGCCTCTATTGTAGCAAATGGTGCTTTGAAACTTCTGAGATGATCTCAAAACTAGAATTGTAATCTCTATTTGAGACTGTTTTAATTCCAGGTTATGACAAGAATGGCCTTCCCAAATGTTATTTTTAATTCTGTCATGAAAAGAATGCACTGCAAAAGGTAGCAAATAATACACTGTCTCATACTTGCTTCTGAAATTCATATAGGATGCTCAGGAGTAATGCTGGGCTGCAAAGAGAATGAACTCCTTCTCATGAGTTGATTTCTAGCAAAACTGAAATATACAGTTACTTGAAACACTGAAGTTATCAAATCTTAAAACAGCCTCATCTATTAATCACCTTGCCTTCTCCCTTTGACGGAATGATTTGAAAACAAAGGTTTGTTTTCAAAGGTTTGTTTGAAAACAAAGCCTCCCCTTTCGGTTGTGAAGAGATCACCACTTATTTGTAAAAGACGCCTGATGCTGACACTGCTCCCACTTCCTTCTCCTGAAATGGCATTCAACATTCGCAAACACTGATGTTTGGGTAATCAAATCAAGATGTTTTGGAAATGACTTCTGCAAACAGTTCCAAACGCACCCATGCTTATGCTGACTGAGGTATGAAAGTTCTTTGGCTTACAGGAATCTGGCACACACAGATCTTGATGGCACCTGCAGTGTGTTATGCATTGATGTTTCTTCTGTTTTACATTACACTTCTACACAATAAAATGTTGTATACAGTTATTCCACTATTACTTCAAGATAATGAAAACATCATACACTCACGATCAGTCACCAGGTATTTTCTTTGTAATATTTAGCATTAAGGTGTTGAAATTACAAAGACTGAAACAAATTAACTGAAAAGTTTCGGGCATTGATAAGGTTCAACTTAATTTTATTGTTCCATGCCTGTAATTTGATACCAACAAAAGTCTCCTGCAAGGAAGATTTTTACACTTGTAGATATTCTCAAATCTTGCTGTCGTATGTTTATTGGAGAGGTCAATATTGGTTGAAGCCTGGGCTGCAGTGATTGTGCCTTGCTGAAATTCACCATTTCAAGGGAAATAGGCCAAACAAAAAGTACAGTCAGGACCTTAAACCTTGGGAAAGTAGTTGCTTAAGGAGCTGGTGGATGGGACAGGCATTCTGCAAAACTGCCATTGGGAATAAAGGAGTAGAAGACATCTGTCAGCTATTTAACGACATTCTTCCTAGAGCACAAGACTATGCAAGAAATCAGGCAAGGACAATTGGAGACCAACATAGATGAATAAAGGTCTTTTGGTTGAGCTGAAATGCAGGAGGAAGAAGAATAGGCAGTAGAAGCAGGGACACACATTCTTGGAAGATTGTGGGGATATGGGTTGGGAGTGTAGGCATGAGATTGGGAAAGCTAAGGGACAAATTTAGCCGTAGCTAAATTTAGCGGGGGATGAGAAATGTAAAAACGGCTTCATACAGGTACATTTGTCAGAAAAGAAAGACAAAAGAAATTGTACCCCCGCAAGACAGGGGATCTGATGACAACTGACATGGGGAAGGCTGATGTAGTCAACACCTTTTTTTCACTTTTCACTGGAAATTGCTCTTCTCGTATCTCTTGGGACCTTCAGTCTCAGGGCAGAGACTGGAGTAAAAAAGATCAGTCCCTCTTTGCATGACGTCATAGGGTCATATGCAATGTCCCTTAGGTGATTTGGGATCACCTATCACAGCTTTGTCTGCTCCCAAAATCCTTGCACCATCCCAGCCTCATCACTGTTGTAGGGGTAAAAACCAAACCTTTGTAAGCCCTTCTCAGTAATAATGAAAGCATCCCTGAATTATCAATACTGCTTTCATCACAAATCGGAAACACAACTGCATCCTAGCTACTGTGAAGGAAACTATTCCAGCTCAAACTAGTACATCATTTTGCAATACGGAGAAAGAAAGGGCAGAGCAAACTGGCCAGTTTTCCCAAGCCATTACAGAATTCATTAGAGTTCTGAAGCCTTTTAATAACAGTTTTCTGTGTTTATCTCCTGTTGTCAACATTAGGTTCACTTATGTTCTTGACGGATTAGAAGACAAGATTCATTATGGGATCCAAGACCATGGGTAATTACAAGCAGAACTGAAAACTCTGTAATTGATTTCCATGGTTCTTGTGGTTTGATTTTCTATGGCATTAAAAATCCAGGAATTTTTAATCAGACCATCGAGGAAATAAATTATTTGTATAGTTTAGGCAAAGATACAGCATAGCACAGTATCTGTTGGACTACCCCCTACTTACTACTCCATACAAATAAAATTAGTGTAACTAGTCATTAATAATGATTTGGGGACTCATAGCTTTGCATTTTTTCTAGGTAGCTTTGGTAGGTCATGTACATTCTAACAACCTCAGGATTTTGAATTTGCAATGGAGCAGAACTACCTCTTCAAAACACATTCCAATTACCATGCAATTACCATACAATTCCATTTTGTACTCCTTTGTGCAGTAGGAGAGCACAGAAAAAAAGAGAAATGAGGATTCCCTGTCAATTTTAGACAAAAAATGAAATATTCCCTTAGAGTTGATGAGCTCTTAGGCAGAGATTTGTACTCATTAAACAAAGTTATTCTTTCTTAACAGATTGATAATAAGATTTTACTGGTATTTATAGGCAGGATAAATCTACTCAGCTGTAGTATATTTTTAACTCCCTTATTACACCATGTTTTACACTACAATTTCCTTTGCATCACCTTGTAAAACTTGTACAGAACAACTCACCAATGTCACTGCAAAGAGGGGAAAGCACAACAAGCTGGGTAATGATAAAATGAAACTCTCAATCAAATTTCATTGTAGGTATAGCTTTAGGCCTATAGAAGGACTGCAAGCTGATCAACTTGGCAGTCAGTCAGCATTTTCATAGAAAAAGAGACATGATTTAGTAGAAAGGCAGGAATCTTTTTCGTATTAGTAGTTAAACAGAACAGCCTTGAAGAGTTCTGAAGTGACTGAAACAGTGCTAAAGGAAATATTTTAGGAAATAATATTAAAACTTTTCATCATTTTTCATCCATATTCTTGCAAATACTGAAAAATTATGTACTAATTTTACTTGTAGACAGAGCTCATGCTCATTTAGTTTTCTCATTTCTCATTATACATGTCGACATAAGGTCTTTACTGTCCCCAGTAATGACGGCACACAGTTAATTAAATTTGAATATTTCACTTCTGTTGTTTGTTGGTTTGTTTTTGGTTTGTTGGTTTTTCAGTGTTTCTTAAAGGTGGTCAGCCAGATTTCACATCTAGGGCTTATCTAAATCTTTCTTACTTTCTGAACCAAAACTCTTGGGTTGCATACCTCCCTATCCCCCCAGCCAACTGTAAATTCCAAGCAGACTCCATATTTTCTGTCATTTCTAATGCACACAGTTGTGTCTTGTGCTTTCCTCTTAGCGATATAGTTGTGATCCCTACCGATTTTAATAAAGCAAAGATAGAAAAGTTAATTTGCTTGAATTTTTTTGTCTTTTGAATGATTTTTTTTTTCATCTAAACTGAAAACATGTATTTTTTTTTGTTATTTGGAAGTTTTGTAGTGGGAAACAGACCTTGGCTAAAACGTTAGAGAAAGATACAGAAGTAATGTGACAAACCATACAGTAAAACAAATATTTTGATCAGCAGAATATTTATTTAAGCTTTGGAAGCCAAAGCAGAAGGAAACCATTAGCTGAAAGATAAATTTTGGAATTCAGAGACACATATTTTCAAAGTATTTTTGTTTAAGCTTCAGTATAACCTGCCAGTTATCTGAAACCAGAAGGAATTAACAACAAAGGGAGACATGCCTACAAATCTTTATCATATAAATGAAATAGAAACAACTCTCACCATGCTCACAAAATGGAACAAACTGAAAAAAAAGATTAATTTGGAATTTTTTCAGAATGACCACTCTACACTTAATGAATACAAAGCTTATTTAGTTCACAACCCTTCTCAAAGAAAATTCAAGATATGGTCAAAACATAGCCTTGCTTTGAGTTTCCCTCCCTTCTCTTTCCCACCTCCTATACTGTACTTCAGTAATGATAAACTTATTAAATAGAGTCCAGCTCAACTTCATACACCTCTCAGTCAAAAGAAGCTATTCGAATCAGGATGACATTTAGCATCCCTTCAGAAAGGTGGATGAAGCCTTTAAAGAAAAAGAGATAAAGATATATAGATATACCTTTATCTATCTATATCTATCTATCTATCTATCTATCTATTTATCTATCTATCTATATATTTTTAAAAACTTTCAATGCTTTCGTTATGCATTATATCATATATTCACAGGAAGTCCCCTCCGAATACGAAGAACTTCTTTATTGTATGGGTGACCATGCACTGGAACAGATTGCCCAGAGAGATTATGGGTTATCCCTCAGTGGAGATATCCAAGTTCCATATGGATACGATCTCAAGCCATGTGCTCTAGGGTGACCCTGCTTGAGCAGGGAGGTTGGACCAGATGACCCACTGTGGTCCCTTCTAATCTGATCCATTCTGATTCTGTAATGCTGTGATTATTCATCATAATAGGTTTAATCATTTCAATGAATAGGTGCTTCTAAAGCTAAAAAGGAGACTATTGAAGTAACTAAACTAACTCTTAAACCAGCAGACAAACAACTCAACATTTATAGTGCCTTTTTAAACTGTCCATTCAGTATATGCCTCTGATTTTGAACAGGCCTAGAACTGACATGCAGAACTGTCAAAACACAGACTGATCAGTTTGATGGCAGTCTACTAAAAACAGAATCATTCTGCAAACTAAAAATCACAAGTCATCTATGAGAACATTCACAATTTTGATGGCTTCCTACAACCTCATATAGTGATGACTTTAAATTTATGCCTGAAGGCTACTAATACTGGGAAAAACAAAAACCAACAAGCAAACAGAAACAATACAGAACACTATCAAAAACTCCAGACCAACTATAAAAATTTCTAACTTTGTCTCAGATATCTTCCAGACATCTAAAGACATGATTGACACTTCAACTTTGCACAAGTTTCTGGAGTTGCTGCCAGTATTATGCTTTTCATTGCTGGCACAGCAACAAAAGTCTAATTTCATTCCATATGGAGTCAGAATAACTTTAGCACAACTCCAGTATTCATAGATTCTCCAGTGATTGGCAAGATTTCTGTGGTGGTTTTGGAAATTACATTCAGTGATAGAAATATTGAGAGTGAGTTTGGTTTGATTTGTACAGCCTCTTTCTGACCTGCCGTAGCTAAATGGAGATTCCAGCTTTAGGCTGACACATCTAACCTCTAAAACTCAACACAATATAAGAAACCCCAATTTAACATTGCGTGAGGTACTATGCTGCAAGTGGTAGTCAGCTTTTGGAGAGTTACAGCTCAGGGCTCCTGCAGTCTGTTTGCTTCCTGTATTAGATATAGGTCATGCAATCCTGCATTATGCCATGGAAACACTGCACTGTTGCTTTCCCTTCAGTGTGAAGGGATTTGTCTGCTCCAGAAGATTTATTCCAGTGCTTACATTCACTGTCGTTAATGCTTGTTAATGCATGTCCACAGTGAACAACTGTGACACTAGAACCATTGCAGAATTTATAAGAAAAACACACTTGGATGGTTAATCCATCTCAAAAGCAAAGCATCCCTCAGGTAAATGTTGGTCTATTATGTGGCTGCGTCTGCCTAGCACTAGAAACTGATTGTATGTTGCAGATACTGACACAAAGATGAAAATCCTGGACATCAGTTTAACCTGCCTGGTTTCCTTCACTGAGAATTGGCCCTTCCCAGAATATCCAAGAGGCTTCCATATAAATGCACAAAATCTTCACTTTTGTGGGCTGCTGATGTTTCATATATCAAAGCCAGCAAGAATATACTAACCCTGCTGCTATCTCCTAAACTGCCATGAATTCTGGAAATTCATTACATATCCATCTGAACAAATATATGTATTTAATAAATTGCAGGTTATTTTGAAAGCAGCAACACACACAAAACAATGTCATTTTCTATACTACAGTAATATAAACTATAATGTAATTAATTGTATACTTCATTTTATTATTTGCAGCATATTAATAGACCTTGATTTTACATCTCCTCAGTAGTCTCTTGGCTCTTTTCTTTTTGTTATTCCTTCTTTCTCTTTAGTTATCTTTTCCATTCCTTACATCACACCTTATCAAAAAACCACTTTGGTACCAGCCATTCCTTTGCATTAAGCTTATTTAGTTGTTTTATTTAATCACTTTACCACGTGCAGAAAGACCAATGACTTTCCAGACCAAATTCCTATAAAACCACCTATACAGCCAAATCTGTTAAAGACCAATATTTGTTTTCAGACCTCTTTCAGTAAACTAAAATGCTGGCTCAGTGTGGCATTAGGAAGAACTAAAACAACACAGGTTTTCTATAAAATAGCAGGGTGTTTTAAACTCACTGGGAACCTTCCAATTTATTTACACCAGTTTCTATCAAATGGCATAATATTGGCTCCACGACAGGGACATTTAAACGTAAATTCAGAACAACCAGAATGAATAATGACTGGCATAATGTTCCAAGGAAAAACAAATGAAAAAAGGTATTTATTAACATAACAACTGATTCATAATTTTTTTTAAGTCACTGTTATGGCACATGTGGGTAGTTAAGTCCAGACTTTAATATAAATTATGATCAACTAAACACACGGTACTTCTAGGCTCTAAGAATCACTTTCTGGTTCAAGAATTACAGAAGAAAATAGGAGAAACAAAAAAAAAGAAAAAAGAAATATTTGTGGAATGAGAGTAGAGCAAAAGTTATATTTCCATATATTTCTTAAAATAAGTATAAGTGTCTCTGTTTCTTGTATGTGCTTGAGTGGCTGTAGAGGTATCAGAATCAAAAAATATTCTTGTGATGTGATGAAGACCGAGTCAAATGTGAAAAACTCTTTCCAGAGGGGTTTTTGCCCTAATTATCCTGCTCAAAATTAATTAAATTAATAGACAGCACCTGTGGCACTGTACCCCCTCTTCCTGATCACTTCCTGCCCTCTCCATGGGGTCTCCTTCCATCCCTTGCCCCTAGTCCTGGCCACTCCTCGAGTTCTCCCTATTGGCTCCTGTATCCCAACTCCGCCCATGTACCACCCCTGTGCCCTGAAACCATTTGCCCATGTGCTCTCCCCACCCCCCTAGCACCCCGGTAAACTGAGGCTCCAGGCCATGTGACTCTCTCTCTCTCTCTCTCTGCCCCTAAAAACAACCTGCCAACAGCTCCTCTCCTCTGCCTTTGGGGGCCAGCCCGCGTGCTGGCCTCAGGCTTTGGGGAGGCAGCATGGAATAAAGACCTTTGCAGTGCCATGAGGAGAGCCTTCTCACCTCCTTTGCCATCACTGAAGTTGCAGGCTGGCAGCTGGAGCAGCGGTGCGGGGAGTCCGAGATGGACTGCAGGAGGGCAGAGAATCCCTGCCTTGTCCCAAGAAGCTCCCGCTGCGCTCCCAGGGAAAGCTGCAGCAGCTAAGCAACACCCAGCGCTGCAACAAGCACCAACTTTTTTTGTCTCTGTTTCCTCTTGGCCTCCACTACTTTCCATTGGTAAAACACATGAAGTGGGTGTGGGATGCGAGATTAGTAGTAGGAAAAAAATAATTAAGATTAACCAGGCTTTTCTCTATTTCTAATTGTACAGGCACTGCTTATGAGCTGAAGCGAAACAATAAATTGGCCTTAGACTCCACTGTCTGAGGCTACAGTGTAAGATGTAACCAAAAGTATGTACTCTATCACCATCTGCTAAAACCAGATAGGGCAGGGTTCTTTATCTCTTCCATGGCACATTCCTGATAACTCCCTCAGAGGGATATCTTCTGCTAATGGGCCATTCAGCCTCACTGCGCGACTCATAAAATTACATCATCCCATTGTGACATGCTCCACCCAGGGGGAGAAACCAAGCATTCCTACCTGGGTATAATCTGAGGTTTGGAACACCACAGTCAGCCCTACCTACTGGATTCCCAGAGGTCAAGAGCTATCATTGGACCTTCAGTTGAAGACCAGGCCCTTCTACAGTATCACCGCTTCAACAGAACCAATTCATCTGGACTGCTACCACCACCCTGACTAACAGGGTGTCAGGCTTTATCCTGACTCTGTCAATGTTCTTATGCTATTGCATTTATTGTAATTTTTCCTATTAAATTATAATTCTGACTTGCAATCTCCCACTGGTTTATTTTCAAACTAGTACATCCATTTAAAGCACATTCTTCTTCACTGCTGCTCACAGGCTGATCTCTGCCTTAAATTTCTGCAACAAGAGGTGCCACTGAAAAAACACAGCTTTTATCCCTAAGTTAAATAGTAAAGGCTGAAGGAGGGATTGTCCAAGGGAAGCTATCCCCAGAACTAAGGAGATAACATCTAAGTAAGTAGAACAGGGAAGAGGCCAGGAAAATACTGTGAACAATGTGTAAAGGTCACTAGGAGAATAAAGAAGTTAAGTTATACCTGAAAATAAATGGGCGGAAATGAAAAAAAATATGGAAGATTAGCAAAATGAGAGAACTAGAAGAAAAATAAAAGTAGTGAGAAAAATTAAGGAAGAAGAAAAACAATTTTAACAAAAATGTGTTCCACAAGATAGCTGACACAGTACTTCCTCCAGGTTCAAAAAAGAGGAAACCATTGAAAAGCAGAAAATATTGAGCTTCTCTTTAGTTTGCAGAGTAATTTCTCTCTAGCAGTCTCCCTCTATCTGCCACAGCAAATCTGTCCTTCTCAATCTCTACTTCTTTTGCCCATCATGACAGTCATTGCGCCTGTATCTATGACTAACTGTGAAACTGTGAAAAATTCTTTGTATCTATACAGCGTGGCACAGGTGAAGACAGAGAAGAGCTCCTTAGTAACATCAACGCTAGTAAACATGTTTGGAGAGGACAAAAGGGAGGGTTTCTAAAACAGGACAGAGAGAGGCTGAGGCCTCTTAACCCATGCACAGAAGAAAGAGCTATGCAGGAGACTGGGACCAGCTTAGGGCAAAGCTTGCTGAAAGCTGTTTTGAGCAGCCCTTTAAGGAACTAGAGGTAGTTTCAGTAACAGGTTGTGCCTGAATGGACTGAGCTGCAAAGCAAATTGAGAGATTGCCTGAATTTCCAGTCCTCAGGACAGTAGATTAGGAAAAGTTATTGGTTAAATTTCCAATCCATTGTTAATCCTTTGCTTCCTAGGGCTCTGAGGATGTTAAGTGTCATCTGAGCAGGCATCAACATACACGTAAAAATACAAAATCAGAATGAGAGTAATCTCTCTGTAGATACGGCAGATTAGACGGGGAAAAAATCCCTTGTGGTAGCAATGACCACATGGTATTTGAGGTCAAATTTAACTGGAAATAGGGTGCCTAAGGAAATTTTATGATTTCAGCAGGAACTCTGGCATAGGCAATAGCACACAGATACCTTTCAGGGCTATGCCTAGTGTAATTGATCCAACATTAGGCAGGGGAATGAACAAATGATTCCTTCATCCAGCCCTACAGTTAAGGTACAAGCAACATAATGCTTATGTACCTATGCTTCTTTCTCCTCTTAATGCTGCTTCAGTCACAGTTCAGTACATTTACTGTAAATTTTATTTTAACTATTGTTGAAGACTGCGCTTACTTGAGTTTCACAGAACATGTGTAGCATAATTAGACTATGGTGTCCCAGGATCATGTGAATTTTTCTGGCTTTACAGATGGGTAGCCTTTTTAATTACTTCATTATATAACATCTTGTATTTTAACTAGTATCTTTTAAGAAGAAATTTTGAATTAATCTGACTTAACATGTTTTTTCCTCTTTATACATGCAGCTTTTAAAACTCTACCAGATTGGGTAACAACCTCTGCCAGCAACTTTCCAATTTTCTGCTACTCCCCCTTAGTTGAGAAGGATTTCAGAAGCTTTCTCTTAAGTAAAATCTTATATTCCCCCAGTGTTTTGACATTTTTTCTGAATGTAAATACAGTGCAGTGACAAAATTTCTGACCATGGAATCTCAGTATCTGATTTTACTCTTCAGATTCTACAACTTCCTCACAAGGGGAAGCAGAGGTGCAGGCACTGATCTCTGTGCTGACAGTGACAGAACCTGAGGGGATGGCCTGAAGCTGCATCAAGGGAAGTTTAGGCTGGATATTGAGAAAAAGTTCTTCACCCAAAGGGTGGCTGGGCACTGGAACAGGGTCCCTAGGAAGGGGGTCACACCATCAAGCCTACCAGAGTTCCAGAAGTGTTTGGACAGTGCTCTCATGTTTGTGAGAGCTGTCCTGTGCAGGTACAGGAGCTGGACTTTATGATCCTTGTGGGCCACTTCCGACTCAGAATATTCCGTGACTTTATGATTCTATGATAATAAAATCCTTATTATTTCTCTCAAGCTGCTCTACATTCTTTGTCTGCAAGGGACAAGGTGGAAAGGAAATGCAGATATTCAAAACACAAGATGATTGCATCACAGCTCCAGTAGTGTCTGATCTCTTCTGTCCCTGTAGACTCCTCCTTCCTTCTCTTTCTGAGGATACATAGTGGAAGAAGAGATGAAATAAATAAAATTAACAAAATATATTAAACAAGATGAAAGGTCCCAAGAAGATAGTATAAATTTCCAGTGCATAGGGTAAGACTTCCCCCTGCCTCCAAAACCCCTCTCATCAGCATTATTTAGAGCATGCACTGAATAATGAAGACACCAAAAGCACAATGCAAACACAAACATAAAAAGGCTTTGTCTCTAAAAAAAACTGTTGTATGACCAATACTAGATAGTACAGAAAGAGGCCATATAAATATTCAAACATGGTAGAAAGGGCTAAGGATGAAATACAACCCTCCACTCAGGTTTTTTGGGTTTTTCTGTTTGTTTGTTTAATGTAACCCTGTAAATTGTGTTTTAATATATGGGGGGTTTTTTAGGATAGAAGAAAACATAAAGATGAAATACATGATAAACTAAGTCATTGAGCATGTTCATTGTTGCAAGCAAAGCCAGATGCTCAGTGATTACTGCTGTGTCTATAGAGAGAAAAGGAAACAGAAAAACCTGGGTAAATGTGTTGGTTTTAGAGACAATCAAAGAGAGCTTTCCATTCCCCTGATTGAAAGGTTCTCTGAAATTAGTTAGAATGATTGGCTAGCACTAAAAAAACTCTCTGGAACCACTCATCTTGAACCACATACATCAGATAAAAGGACAGCAAAATGTGAGTCTACAAAGACTTCATATTCATGAGGGGATGTTCTGCTTGACAAACTTAATTTCCTTTTACAAAAAAGTAACCCACGCAGTTGATCAAGGGAAGCCAGTTATGTACTCTTTTTGAATTTCAGTAAAGCTTTTGATACTGTCTCTCATTGTATCCTTACGGATGAAACATTCAGCACACAGCTGGACAAACATATCACGGGATGGATGGTCATGGGTCAGGCACAAAGCATGAATGGGGTACCATCAGGCTGGCAACCTGTCATTAGTAGGATTTGCCAGGGCTCCAGCCTCATCCCTGTGCTCTTCAACATCTTCATTAACAACTTGGCTGCAGAACTCAAAAGTGTATGGAGTAAGCTTGCTATCAACGTAAAATTGGGAGAAGCAATTGGCTCCCTCAGAGGCAGGGAGGCCCAGCAGAGACACCTCAACAAATTAAACAGATGTGCAATCAGCAGCCATATGAAGTTCCACAAGGGAAAGTTCTGGACTCTGCACCTGGGATGGAGCAACCCTGGATGTATGGGCAGTCTGGGAAATGAGATGCTGGAAAGTAGAGACAGAGAAAGGAACATGGGAGTCCTGGGCAGTGGCAAGTTGAACTTGAGTCAGCAGTGCCCTGGCAGCCAGGAGGGCCAAGCCTGTCCTGGGGGGCATCAGGCCCAGCATTGCCAGCCTGGCAAGGGAGGGGATTGTCCTGCTCTGCTCTGGGCTGGGGCAGCCTCACCTTGAACACTGTGTGCAGTTTTGGCCATCACAATATAAGAAAGATATCAAGCTATTAGGAGGACGATGAAGAAGGTGGAGGGTCTGGAAGGGAAGCCATTTGAGGATCAGCTAAGGTTGCTTGGTTTATTCAGCCTAGAGAAGAGGACAGCCATCATGGTTACAGCTTCCTCATCAGGGAAAGCAGAGGGTCAGGCACTGATACCTTCTCTCTGTGGCAGGACCCAAGAAAGCCCTGAAGTTGTGTCGGGGGATATTTAGGTTAGATATCAGGAAAAGGTTCTTCACTTAGGGCGTGGTTGGGAATTGCTGCAGAACAGGTTCCCCAGAGAACTGGTCACAGAACCAAGTCTGCCAGCATTCCAGAAGCATTTGGACAACGCTCTCAGACACTTAGTGTGATTCTCGGAGTTTTCTTGTAGACAGCCACAAATCAGACTCAATTATCTTTGGGTGTCCTTTCCAACCCATCCTTCCCTTTCTGGCTGGCAATATTATGCCTGATGCCCCCCAGGACACACTTGGCCCTCCTGGCTTCCAGGGCACTGCCGACTAATATTCAACTTGCCATTGACCACGGCCCCCAGGTCACTTTCCATGGCACTCCTTTCCAGTCTCTCATTCCCCAGTCTCTACGTACAACCTGAGCTGCTCTGTCCCAGGTGCAGAATCTGGCATGGCCCCTTGTTAATCTTCATACAGTTGGTGATTGTCCAGCCCTCTAATTCATCAAGTTCTCTCTGCAGAGCATCTCTGAACTCAAGGGAGTCAAAAGCTCCCCCCAGTTTTATATCATCTTCAGACTTGCCAAGCATTCCTTTGAGCCCTGCAGAAACCCACTAATAACTGGACACCAGTCTGATATCCCTCCGTTCACTACCACCCTTTCTGCCCAACCTGTGAGACAGCTTCTCACCTATCACATGACATGGCTATCCAGCTGATCCTGGACATCTTGTCCAGAAGGATCCTGTGTGAGACAGTATCAAAGGCTTTGCTGAAGTCCAAAGACTACATCAACTGACTAGTACAGGACTACTACAATTCCAAGATCAGCTATGTGGGTTACCCTGTTTTCTTGGTTTAAGGTAATTTAAGAGACACTCTTTAATGAGTTGCCTCCCCTTATGGTATTAACCAATAATTTTACACCAATACAGAACAAAAATAAGTCAATTTAAGTGAAAAACTAACAGTTTACGAACAAGTGAAACTGCAACAGGCAAACAATAACAGAAAATACAAACAGTAGATACAAAATTGCTAGATCTTATTAACTCCTCCAGAACAAAGAGAAATCCAGAACAGCGGGGCAACCCTGTTCCCCTTTTCAAGATGGCGTCTGCCATGAGCAGCCTCATGTAGGGAGAAAAAGGGAAAACGGCATTAGCCTCCCTTCCTACTGTTTATGTTTCCAGCAGCAGCAGCTCTGTCTGAGAATGCAGATGGCAACTGTGGTAGCCAGTGGTCACTCAGGGGCTGGAACTCCTGGAGGAATGCTGCCTTCCTCTTGGCAGCAGAGCGCAAGTGGCCGGCTGAGGTGTTCAGGCCCCTGCGGCCCTTCATCTCGGCCTGCTGCTGGCCACACGGAGCGGGGCTGCTCAGCTTCTCCCAGCATGATGCCCAAGATGCAGACAAGTGCTGCAAAATTCTCTCTTGAAACAATTTTTCATTGTGAAATTCAGAGTTGGTACTGTTGCAAGTAGAGACAACAAAAAAACGAGAAACAAACCAAGCAGCCGGAGAGGCAAAGCCGCACGGCAGAAGAGAGCAAGCTGCCGGGAAGAGCAGACTTTAAAAGCGACCATGCCATCCTCCTCCACCCCTCACAACCAGTTCCATTTTGCGGCTGCAGGGTCTTTAACAGACAGTAAAAATTTTGGCCACAGAGAGATACAGAACACAATAACATTTTGGCTTACCCATGACACCACTTGAAGAAGGAAATCAGGTTGGACAATCAAGACTTCCCCCTCATGAAGTGCTGGCTATGACTGATGACTGTGTCCTCCAGGTGTTTTTCAAGACTTCCCAGAACAATCTTTGCCATTATTTTACTGGGCATTGAAGTGAGACTGTAGTTTACAGGTTCCTCATTCTTGGCCTTCCTGAAAACTGGGATGACATTGGACAGCTTCCAACCAGCTGGGACCTCCCCAGAATCCCAAGATTGCTCAAAAATCATTGAGAGAGGCTTTGTGATGACAGCAGCAGCTATCTCCTTGAGGATTCTTGGTTGAATATCAGATAGCAATAGCAATTGCTATAGCAATATTCATTTGCTATAGCTGTGAGGTTTATCTGAGTCTGTAACCACCATATTAGCTCTGCTTAATACAATGTGCTAAAAACAAAGGTGTTCAGGAAGCAAATATGTAGGTTATCACAAACGTTTAATTCTTGCCTTAAAAAGTAATTATTGAGTATAAACAATCTGTAAAACAGACAATCACAGGATTTTGTTTCTTGGGCAAGTCATAGAAGAGGCAAGAGTTGAATGGAGGAGTTACATTAAACTATTAAGAAAAAATCTCTTTTCGCAATCATAAAGAGCACACATCAAGAACTGAGTGAAGAGCATTCAGTAGGAAGCGTGTTTTAAAAAATACAATCCGAAAAGTACTATAGAGAGCTGTAAGGTAACACAGGTGTGCCATCTAGACAGATTTGTTGAGCTATTTGACTATTGTTTAGAGACACTGGAAAACATTGCTCTGAATCTGTTTGGGCTGGTGTTTCCAATTAAACAATACGATTCTTGCCAAGGGAGCAGTTAAGTGAATTGCATGTTGCTATTATGGTAAAACGCCGTGAGCCTGCCCTAGAAGATTTTTGTGCAGTACTTCTCTGTTCCAAAAAAATGGGTGTGAAATCTGACACTAAATTCATCACAAAAAATACCTCATAACTTGTGAAGTATAAGCAAACATATTTTAAATCTTTTGGGTTTTAAAGAAGATCATATTTTTCTGTCTAAAAATATGGGAACACCACTCTGTGCCCCAAGTGTATGTTTCCTGAGTATAGACAATTGAATAATCAGACATGGACCTCACCAGACATCTCATCAAAAGCTGATGAAAGTATCAGAGGTGAAGGAGCTGGGATAGACCTTGCAAAAGGCCATGGACTGCCTTCTCCTTCTCTGTGAGCTGCTTTCAAAACAAGCCTCTTGCTCTTTGCCCTGCCTAAGTTGCACTGCAACCCCTGGCCCTCACTCTCAGTGTCCTGAGAGTCAACATTTCATCATGCTGCTAAACGTGCACACACAGTTTTCCTAGGCAAGCAATCATCTTGGCAACTTAATGATGTGATTTTAAAGTTTGCTTTCTTTATGTAAAATGAGTGTAATTGTAATTACTGGGCTTGTTCTGATTTGACAATGTACAACTTCAAATAGCCTAGATGGGATGTAGAGATTGGCAAAGAACATACAGGGTACTTATCCTCCAAGCAAGATCGAAAAATCAGACAGAAGCAATTGCTGTTAGTGAAACCCAGGCCTTTCCTTTTGTAGAGAAACAAAATATAGAGGTGTCTTTTAACAGTTAATGGTACAATCCCATTCACTACAATGTGACCTGCTTATTGTAATTTCTCTCATTAAAATACATGTATGCTGAAAAGGATCCTTATTTATTTATTTATTTATTATCAGATTTAACATATGTAACTTCTAGGCATCTGTTTATGCATGCCACAACTGATTTTTTATTTGTCCTTTTATAGTCCGTGAAGCAGATACATGAGACAAATGTTTGTGAAGAAAGATCATGAAACATCAGTAGTATTTGCTAGATGAAACAAATAAAGTGGTATCATCAGGTAAATCTGATATAGACCTCCTAGCCAGGACAATGACACTGTCAAATTATTCCTTAAGGAACTAAGGGATGCTTCCATGTCAACTGCCCTTGTCCTTAAGGGGGACTTCGACTTGCCAGAAATTAACTGGGAGCATCACACAGCTGGTACAACCCAGGCCAGAATGGTCCTAAAAAATCTGGATGACAACTTCATGGAACAGATTTTTAGGGAGCAGACTCAGAAAGATGCCCTCCTTGATCTACTGCTTGTAAGAGTGGATGTCGTGACCAAGGCGGAGATTTGCCACCACCACCAGTGTCTCGGCCACAGCGATCATGAAGTGATCAAGTTTAACATCTCTGTTGACAGAAGGAAAAGTGACAACAAAACCTCAACTCTAGATATAAGGAGAGCAGACTTCAGGTGGCTCATGGAGTAAGTAAACAAGTCTCCTGGGAATATGTTTTTGCAGGTGCTGGGGTCCATCAGTGCTAGCCACTTTTTGAATATCACCTCCAAAGGGCGTGGAGCAGCAATTCCCAAATGTTGGAAGTCAAGCAGGTAGAGCAGAAGGACGGACAGGCTGAACAGGAATATTCTCTTGGAAATAAGGAAGACAAAAAAGGAAGGTATAAGCCCAGCAGAAGCAAGAACAGATGGCGTGGGAAGAATACAGAGACGCTGCTGCCACTGTAGGGAGAAAATCTGTGCAGCCAAAGCTCAACCGGAGCTGAAGCTGGCCAGAACTGTGGGGGACAATAAAAGGAGTTTTTTTCAAATATATTAATGGGAATAGGCAGTGTAAAAATAACATTGGCCCATTACAGGATGAAAATGGTCACCTCACACAGAGACAGTGACAAGGCAAAGGTGTTCAATGCATTCTTTGTCTCTGTCTTCAGTACAGATTACAGACCAAGGCAGTCTCAGTGCCCTGAGCTGGAGGACCACGACTGCAAGAATGATCAACTCCTAGCTGACCCTGAAATCGTCTGGGACCTGCTGCTACAGCGGGACCCGTACAAATCTGTAGGGTCTCATGGGATTCACCCAAGAATTCTCAAGGAGATGGCTGGTGTAATCGCAAAATGTCTCAATGATTTTTGAGCAGTCTTGGGAGTCCAGAGAGGTCCCAGCTGACTGGAAGGTGGTAAACATTGTCCTAATTTTCAAGAAGGGCAAGAAGAAGGACCCCAGTAACTAGAGGTGTCTCAGTCTCACTTCAGTGCCTGGTGGAGTTATGGAGGAGTTTATTCAGGAAGGTACAGAAATACATCTGAAAGACAACATAGTCACATTGCTGCACTTATAACATGTATTAGAAATATTGGGACTGTGAGATACCATGTCAAATGGAACTGTGTTCCTACCATATGAGTGATCTGAAGCCAGGCTTCTGTATTCTTGTGCTCCTCATTGCTTGTCATTCACATAGGGCATCTATGCTGTGAACACAGGATCAGTAGGAAAGTAACACAATTATTTAACGTGTAATCATGACTTCCCTTAGATTCTTAAATGAAGAAATGCTAGGCAACGAGAAATCTGTAAAACTTAGATTTGTCTTCATGAATAAACATTCTATGACCCTCCTCCATCCGATTTTCTCAGAAAAGATATAATTACTATGAACTTCACACACAGCTAGGCAGTGTGAAAAGCCAAAAGAATACCATTAAAAGAGGAAAGGGATAAATGCACGCAAGGTAGGATAAGTTAATTTTTTTCTTTTTCTACACTAAAGCATGAGACTGTTCTAAGATAACACTGTTGTAATTAATTCATTCAACTGTAGTTACTTTGAGATCTTGTCAGATTTATAAATGTCAGGCTAAAATTTCAATGCACGTAAGAAATATTTTCATGAGAAGAATCCCAGGTACCTAAATGGACAGCCCAAAGAGATAGCCAAGCTTCAAGGGTGTATGTCTTTGCCATACCCTGGCTCCACAAGCAACACAAGATCACACAACTTGATTTCAGAAGAAAGGAAGTTCTGACACATGGGATGAAAAAGAACAGTGTTCCATGACATTAGCTCACAGACACAGATGATCGAGGCACCAGTGTTGCAGTGCTCAGTGCTGCTTAGCTGCTGCAGCTTTCCCTGGGAGCGCAGCGTGGGCTCCTTGGGACAAGGCAGGGATTCTCTGCCCTCCTGCAGCCCATCTCGGACGCCCTGCACCGCTGCTCCGGCTGCCAGCCTGCAACTTCAGTGATGGCAAAGGAGGTGAGAAGGCTCTCCCCATGGCACTGCAAAGGTCTTTATTCCATGCTGCCTCCCCAAAGCCTGGGGCCAGCACACGGGCTGGCCCCCAGAGGCAGAGGAGAGGAGCTGTTGGCAGGCTGCTCCCAGGGGCAGAGAGAGAGAGAGAGTCACATGGCCTGAAGCCTCAGTTTACCCGGGTACGAGTGGGGCGGGGAGAGCACATGGGCAAATGGTTTCAGGGCACAGGGGCGGTACATGGGCGGAGTTGGGATACAAGAACCAATAGGGAGAACTTGAGGAGTGGCCAGGACGAGGGGCAGGGGAAGGAGGGAGACCCCATGGAAAGGGCAGGAAACCATCAGTGAGAGGGGGTACAGTGCCACACACCAGTCCTTAAGGTGTGTTGCAGTGATGAGTCATTTTAAAAGGAGTTTTGGAGTTTGGTTAAAAACTGTATTTGTAAAAAAACATTAGCATTTAATTTTCCTAGAATCACAGAACAGTTTGGCTTATATTTTCAGTTCTGTGATTGCTAAAGAAGAGACCAGTAAAGATGATTATTCATTAACATCTCAGTTATCATACCTAGCAGCTCGAATAGTTACTCCATTATATTAAATAACTTGTGCTTGTTGTTGCCAGTTAGATGTTGTTGAGATACAGAAGTGAGAGCAAAATCAGCATTTTGACTTTTACACTATGGTCTTTTCAGGACAAGGTTTCCATAACCCTAATCAATCTGGCTTTCTCCCTCCGGTTCTCCTTCGAGGAGTCGTTATTTCTTAGACCTCTGAAAGAAAAAGAGGATAAATTTGTGTACAAAATAGATTTTATCAGTCTTATGTTGTCCAGATGTCCAATCTTCCGTTCTGGCAACTTCCTATTTGTTTCATTGTTTGACTGATGCTTGTTGGAGGCAAAGATGAAATTGTTAAAGAATAGGCATAGAAGAAGAAGCTTCAAGAAGTTATCTGATCTGTTCTCCGCTTGTACTTAAGCAGTCCCTGACAGACTTTCTTTTGCCCTGTAGTAAATATTGTCATTAATATGTCATTAATATGACAGTATTTATATTAATGTGATCATTTCAAAGTAAACTCTCAGAAAATTTATAGGCCTGAACAAGAGGGCGGTCATATGCAGATCTCTGCAGCAACATAAACAAAAGCATCTTTAGGTCTGACAGCGACCCCCCTCTGGATACCATGAAAATATGTAATGTTCATGATGCTGGAGCTAATTTGTTCACCTTGTAGACAATTTAATGTAATCTCATGATCACTGTTATGGCAACTGAGAACAAGAAATCCTCCATAGCAAGAAGGAGGCATCAATTCATACGGCACTTGTGATGTCTATGCCGTATCACATCTAAAGTAGTGATTAGGACCGCAAAATGTAAGTAAGAGGAGGAGTGGGCGTGGGGAACCAACCACTTCAGCATGTGTTTCCTGGCAAGAGATTTTTCCACAGACTTTTTTTTCCCCAAAAGAGAGAGCAGTCAGGTTATTGATGAGCCATTGTGCTGTCAGAAAATTTATTTCACGTTTGATGACTAATGTTTATCTAATTTTTTAGCACTGATTGGTATATAGGATGTTATGAAACTCAAACCCAGGTATAGACTTTTAACTGTTCTCTGCATTTTTGCTGCAATAGTGGGTAGAGATCACTCTCATTGGTTGTTTTCTTTGACCTCCAGGAAAATCAACAGGTAATTCAGGGTAATCATAAGCAGAAAACACTCTAGTTGTTGCTTTTCACATGTCTGGAAAAACATTATTAAACTTCTATTTTGGAAAGCATCATTCATTTATACTGTATTTCTTCCTTTTACTGAGTCACAGTGCTTAGTACAAATGCTGCCACAGGAGGAGAATATCCATTAGCTGTGTTTACTATGACTCTCTAAGAGTTTTCAGAGCATCTCTCAAACCTGATGTTTAGATCTAAAATTCTCAGCATGTTCAGCAGAATGTTCACAACACAGCTATCTGTTTTCAGAATAAGTGCTTCTCCCTATTCCAGTTAATTGAAAGTAATTCTCAATCACCCTCCTGTGTTTAAAGTGTCTGGATTAAGTTATAGCGGCAGAAAAGTATCAGGGTTTTAAAGACTTATAAACAACATAGTTGTTTGAACAGTTGACAAATAAATTCAAGCTCCCCAGGATACTCTTGTTTAGGATTTTCCCAATTAGGCATTTTATTTGATCTCTGGGTCTGGGTGAGCCACAATTCTCAAGAATTGAAGAAGAGATTAATGAACTGGATACAATGGCTAATTCCTCTCCAGAGTTTTGTTTATTGCTTGTCTTTGCTAATTTAATACCATTATATTCAAAGTGAAATAAATCAAAATGAGAATTAGGCTTAGTGCAACCAGTCTTTGAAGGGAGTTTAAGGCTTCCAGATTGTAAGAGTTTTTTACAATTCTAAGCAAAATCTTTTGTTTTTCTTATGGAATGTTGCAAAGATAGGCTTGCAAGAAAGTTTTTGCAAGAAAACAAAAAGTTGTGATTTTACCTGTTAGACTTGTAAAATCGCTTTAAGACAGAGACATTTGAAAAAGGAAAGTGAGAACTGAAGCTCTAAAATCTTAGGTATTCAAAATGTTTGAGGAGCTGGAGCACCAGGAAAATATTTAAGTAAAAGCCAGTACAATGTAGGACACAGAAAAAGGCAAAAACACTTTTGGGTTTGTTTGTTGGGTTGTTTTTTTTTTCCTTCAATGACTGCAGTTGAATCTGAAATTAAGCACAGCAGGTAGAAAGATACTGCAGGGATTTTAAAAGGTATCGCACATCTGTATGCTAACAGAGTTTGGTTTTTACCCATAGAGATGTGGACCCCACAGTGTTTACAGCCACAAATGGGAATTGTGTATTTCCTGCAAGTATACTGTGTCCTGTTGACCCACTATTTAGAGCAGATAACTTCTATCTGTTAATTGCACTTGTCTTTGTTTTAAAAAACAGGTTATTTTTCTCCAAGGATGCATTTTACATAGGCTCTCTTCCAAGACAGAGTATTTTTCATTTCTGTGACTATATCTGTCCGGACAGGTAAGATTTATGTTCTGGGGGACAGGTCTTCAGGTGTATAAATAAACCTAACTGTGTCAGAACCAGTTATATATAATAGGTTGTCGTTGCAAAAAGGCTACCTCTTTCTCCCATTCTGACGCGGTACTCCACTGGGCTACAACACATGCAGTGTGTAGTTCAGCAGCTGTGGTACATGTGGTCCAAGTGTTTGCAAATAAATGGTCAAAATGCCCATCCTACCAGAATCTAAGTTTTCTTAGAATTCTGCAAAATGTGACAAGATCAGAAAGGCTATGATCATTTCCCAAAATGAAAGTATTAGGGAGATTTTTGTTCTCCAGCTTCTAAAACAACCACATTTTACCACTCTTGATGTATTCAAAAATGTCCTCATTATATTTTAGATAACTTACAAGTACACTCAAATCTTACTGTTAATATTAAAAGACCTTAGTCCAAGAGCTTTTCTTCATCATCAAGCACATGGTATTCGATGAGGGGCATTTGCATTCAGTTCACATCAACAAAGCATAAACCGGTCCAAGCAGAAAAATCTCAAAAACAAAAAAAATAAAAAGAGAGAGAAAATAAAAAGTACGAGACAAAAGAAGTGAAAAAGCAGTCCAAATACTGCTTTGCAATACATTGCATTCTTTTCAGGACCATGAAAAACCTACAGGTCAGCTCAAGTTCTCTGGTCTCGTGCTCCCAGATACCAAGCAGAGTAGAACAGGAGGTCAGGACCACTTTTTCCTGAAAGTCTTCCCTGTCTGGTAAAAGCCACAGAGCAGAGTTAGCTAGGCTGTGGGCAGTCATACACAATTTGTAAACTACCAACTTCAGTAAAGCTGGATCATGCAGAAGGAGTGCAAACACGATTCTCTCAGCGGTATCTCTGGGGAAGTGTGTAGCAACATTTTAGTCCAAACCATTACAGGCAGCATACATCACCAGTCCAGAAGGAGATTTTCCATCTTTTTCATGTGTGCTAGGACAAATCACGTAGGCCAGGACTGCACTGGTCACTGCCTGCATGTGGGCTTTTCTTCTCAACACCAGTGAAGAAGTGGGAAAACTTAATGGGTTTACTGGGCTGCGAGATTGTGTTTCCCTAGACCTAGGAGCATAGTTCCCAGGGGGCTCTAAATCTCATTGGAAGTTATAAATCTCTTTCATTTAGGTGTCTTTTGCATTTGGAAAGTAATTTGATATCTCTATGTTTGTTGAAGGGTCTGAAGGACATGAGTTGCTGAAGACAGTGGGCGCTTAGTAGCTCTTCAGTGTTCTAACCATCGCATGAAGACTTCTGTCTTTGCTTTTAGGTGGCTGATAGATGTAATTGACGCTTTTCTCACAGCATTATGAAGATTTTTCTACAAGGCGTGGTCAGGACTGCCACACAAGACATTACTCATGCACTTGAAGAAAAATTATCTTCTTTCTTTAGAAATCCTCTTCTGTCTCAGGAAGCTCACGGCAATCCTTAAAAGCTGAGAATTATCCCCAACTCGACCAACTCTGCATAGTTGTGTCCCACCTAGCTTGCCACTGCCACCTCCATTTCTGAGCTTCTATATCATTTGTAAGGAAGGGGCAAGACTTCAATCCAGACCTTACCCACCAGTCCCTTCCAGATCCTGTACACTTTAACAGGAAAAACCTACTTGTTTTAACATGATGAAAATTTGGTCCTAGCACACCCACCAGTTGTGTCCTTGCTCATGGAATCCTGTGTCTTGCTGTAATCAGAAGAAGTTGAGAATAAATTCCCATGTTTCCCAAGCTTATTTTGTGAATAAAGTGGCACCACTGATATTAAAAAAAACAAACAAAAAACCACAAACAAACAAACAAACAAACATACAAAACTGAAAAAAACCCAAACATTTTGTTTTGCTGAAACAGTGCACTCTGCAGGGCACACTGCTTGGCCATTGTCTCTGACAGTTGTTATGACAAAGCAGGCAGGGGTTTTTTTGAGCAATATTGTAAACCTAACCTCTGTTAGGGTTTCATTTTCCTCAAATTTCAGTTGCCACAATTTTCAGCATCTCAGGTCACCACTAATGCTACTAGTACGACAGGTCAAATACATCTTCTCAGGAAAAACAACTAGAATCTATCTCAGGAAAATTTTATGCAAAATGTAATGAGAATTTCATAGTCCTGTTTGTAAGCAGGTCAACTTTGGAGACATTTTTTTAACACTACAGAAAGGGAACCTTATTCCTGCATCATGTATGGCTACCAGTGCGATCCTGAAAATAGACTGAATGCAAACATATCCATAGGCCATATAATAGTAACTCTAAACAAACTTAAAACTTCAAAACTGTTTATGAAAATGTTTTATTGTCGTTTTCTTTTTATGAGCTAAAGAGAAGGAAAATAAAATCATATTTATAGACAAAAAAAAGATAAGGGTCTTACCACTATGCAAGTTATCCCTATCTATTTGTGGCAGAATATGTAACATCTTCTGAAGTCCTGAGATGCTGTATTTAAACTGTGGTGCTTCCTGCTGGTTGTTGTCAGCACTGCTTACATCTTTGAAGATCATTTTGACTCTGCACCACAGTGTTGTAGCTCTTATATTTCTCTGTTCATTTAAATAGACAGATAGACCCAATCCAACATAGGCAGCTGTCAGGATTGTTGAAAGAAAATCTGGCATTTAGACCAGATCTTTGGAAATAGTCAAGATATGGGGAATGTCATTGTGCTTCTCATATTCAGTTTCTACAAAGAGATGAGTACGCTAGGGATTAAGTCCCTGTGGTGACATCATCAGTACACCTCCAGATTTCACTCCTTTACTGCTTTACATTCTCTTTTGTAACTCTAGAGAGACTAAAAACTTCAACACCACAAATCACATGAGTATCCTATTTATCTTAAGCAGCACTTTTAAATAATCCACTTTTTATATTTTTTGTCAGTACTGTTTGATGCCCAAAAATATTTACTTGAAGTTAAAACATTATCAGATACCTACTGTTCCTCTGTAGTACCTCAGGGGGAATTCAAAACCAGACAGCTTAGATCTCTGCACTTCAAAGAATTTCCCCTGAAACCTTGTTTACAGCATAAGCAGAAAAACAAGGTCCCTTTCACCTTTTGTACTACCATTAAACACATTAAAGCACAACACTCCACTAAATAATTCCTCCAAAACATACAGACAAACTCCACCATCGTCTAAAATTGGTCAATTGCTTTCATTTTAGCGTGCTAATTTACCACTGCAGAAACCTAATACTGGAGAGACAAAAATGTTTTACACTAATTTCTGCCCCATCCACTGCTGCTGCATTCTTTCACAGCTTCAAGGAACTCTAATGTAGGATCCAGTGAGACCCATATTGCATTAAAAAATTACATCAAAATAGAAATTTTAAGAATTTCCTTCCCTGGCCTTGAATACCTCAAACAGATTTATAGCAGTTAATGAAACTTTCATGGGTCACGTCTTTTTTTTAAGTTGTTCTGTTTTATTTAATAAAGGTTATGGCTGAATTAAACAGCACACCATAATTATGCTCCAAAAGCTTTAACCAGAAAATGAGAGGTGCATACACTGCACACTCCCACCATGTGTTCAAAATCTCCAAAAGCCAACTATAGTTGTAACTATTCACAGTGGGTTGATCTCGGGTGGCTTTCAGACCCCCACCCAGGTGCTTTCTCACTCCCTCTCATCAACACTAAAGAGAGACTAGGATGAACAAGCCCATTGGTTGAGATACAGGCAATTTAATAATGAAAGCAAAAGCTGCACATGGAATTAAAGCAAACCCAGGAAATTTAGTCTCAACTTCTCATCATCAGGCAGATTTCCAGCCACTTCCCAGGCAGCAGGGCCTCATCATGCATAGAAGTTGCTTGGGCTGACAGATGTTATTAACTCCCAGAACTTCCTCTTCTTCCTTCCTTCCTTTCCCCCAGCTTTTATTGCTGGGCGTGATGTTGTATGGCATGGGATTACCTTCAGTCGGCTGAGGTTCCTCCCAGACTCTTGCCCAGCCCCAAGCCTCCTAGTGGGGGAGTGAGGGGTGTTTGGTGGTCCAGCCTTGATGCTGTGTGAGCACTGTGCAGCAACAGCTGAAACACCAGTGCATGACAAAATCTGTTCCAGGCACCGACACAAAACAGCACCACATGGGCGCCTTTGAGGAAAATTAGCCGTGTTCCAGCCAGACACTACTGAACAGTGTCATGAAGAATGTTACATTTCAGCAACAGTTTGAAGCCTGATGCTTTTTGTCCGCTTGTAACAATCGAAATTATTCTGCTGAATAAACGAGATTTTATACCAGTGTGTACAACTAAAGTAATTTATAAGAGCAATGCAGCTGGCATAGCTGGTTTTATTAAAGCCTGCTAGAAACTTCTAAAAGGTTCTAAAAATATGGGAAACAAACTTAAAAAATTGCTGTTTTTCTTAATTTGATTCATGAGGCTGAAAATGGAAACTCACACTCAAAAGGAGATCTGAAATGCATTCAGAAGTTCCCCTTGCTGCTTCCACTTTTTCACAGCTATTTTCTCAGTTGCAAATACAAAGGTTATTTTAATGAACCTCTTTGTTTTAGTGTGTAAAGTCTTCATGTACTTCAGTATACTTAACTTTAAATGACACAAAACCTTTGAAACTCCCATTACATTAAATATTCCTGGCTTTTTTTTTTTAATGTTATGCTTGATCCATCCCTAAAAAAAATTCATCTTCTACCAAGATGAATATCTGTTGAATTTATCTGGTTTTCTTCTTTTCTGGTTTCCCTCTTTTGCAAGAATAATATTTTGACACTCACCAAACCCAATGACCCTCTCTTGTAGCATGAAAAGCTTGTTTTGGAGTTAGGATAAATCTGTACCATTTCTCATTATCCAAAATATTATTTAAAAGTTATTTTATACTCTTATGTAAGAGTGTAAAGAGAACTGCAAGTGGAAATTAATGTATTCTATTAAGCAATATAAAATGTGGCATATGTAAAACACATCATTAATTTATGGCAGATGACAGAACTTGAATCCTTTCCTCAATGTTTACAGATGCTTATGGAGGTCACTGCAAAGTAAATAATATCATAAATAATCTCTTATGACTCTTCTAACAGAAAATAATAAAGGATATGTCTCCATGTCAATGTTTTTGGCTTATATATTTGTATGTATTTAATCTACTGTAATAAAGCACTTGTGGTCAGTTATTAGTTTAGTTGTTCAGTTTTTCTAGAAGATTTTCATTTTAGAATGACTTTTTTACCCACTACTGAGATAATCTACCCTTTCATGTATATTATATAACATGATCTCCAAATTATATTTCGATCCAAACTTCATATTTAAAAGCAACATCTCTAGACATCTGCCTAGAATACTCAAAATTTTTCCGTTGACCATTCTATGTAAGATTCACTTTTAGACTTCCATGAAGAAATTTAATTTTCCACCTGCATTCTCTTGTTTTGTTGTAGTTCGTTTGAGATTTGGTTTTGGGTTTTTGTTTTTACTTTTGTTTGGTTATTCATTTGTGGGGTTTGTTTTTTTTAATTATTATTTCCAGCCAAGAGGGTTGTTTCTATACCCTCAGTTATATCAATTGGAATAATGGTTTCTTTGTCTAATTTAAATCACAAGGGAGGAAAGAAAGAAAATAAAAAAGATCTTTTCATTCTCAGAATAATTCATGAGAAGACAGCAGGCTGTTCTGGTCAGTTAGGAAGATCATCCTCACTAAAGAACAATATTAGTATCTAGTTTTGGTGAGTTGGGGGACATACCATGTGTTTCACTCTTGGTGAAATTAATTGAATGTCACATGCCACAGTTCAGGGTCTGTTCTCCAACAGCTTCTGAATTAATGACAATGAAAGATGTTTTGCACTTGGGAGAGCTGACACAAATTTGTAACCGAAGTTCTCACAAACGAGAAGCAAACAGGGGTTAATGTCTTGACCTCATGCATTCATCTGTGCTCTTAAACCAAAGAGGGTCTTTTCACCCACATTGCAGCTATGAACTGCTGCTAATCTTTGATGAAACAGTGACATTTTACCAATCTCAATAACAACTGATAAGTGCCTCCTGTTGACAGTAGTACTGTGTTTTAATGAACAAATAAACAGCTTATGTACCATTCTTGGCAAGAAATCCCATTCACTGAGGCAGAGCACTAGCTCTCCCAGTGTTGCTTGGGCTAATTGACTCACTGGATGAAGTTAAATCACACTATCCCCAGTGGGATGTATGTTTCCCAGTAATCAATAGCTCAACAAGATCCACATGGCAGGTAATTAAGTGGAAAGTAATTAATACCAATCAAATGTTTCATTAAGTTTGCCATTCCTTCAGTCAGAAGTCCCAGTGTACCGTAAATAAGGCTCTGAAGAAAGGAATAAATACACTGTATTTCCTAACAAGCTAAATATCATTACTAAATTCTTCGCTGCTCTGTACACCATTTCAAAGTAGCATCTCATGCACACAAATGTCCTGGTATTACATCCTAGAAGAGATTCTCAGCTCACATGGATTTTCCTGTTGCTTGAAAAAAAGGTGGTGCTTCAGTCCAAACCAAAGCAATTAGATTGGCTGTGGAGAGCATTTGGAGTACTCTTTTTTGCAGTAGTATTTTTCCAGTCTTACAAGTGAGGCAAAAGACGTAAGAAAATGTAAAATATTTCATGTTCACAAAGAGAGCTGGAAAGAAACTGTCAAAACAATTACTCCCAGCTCTATCAGCAGATGACCACCTCCCAAATTCTATGCCGCTGGTATTTCTTTAGTGTTCCTTGAACACATTAGAAGAGGACTTTAAAAATATTCATAGTAATTTTCTATATAGAGTAAGACAGGGATAGGAAATTTCCAGAGTGAATTCTCAGCTGGTCCAATGGTCTGCAAAGGTGGAAGCCACTAGAGGAAAGGAATCTTTCCCTCATCACAAGAAGCCTCACTTCTTTCTCTTTCACCAGCCTTTTTAGCTGCAGAGATTAGGCTTACCATTCTTCTCATATGTTGCTCAGCTGGGTTTTTATTCAATGTTTCCCCTTAATTCATTGTCTCCACTCATTTTTATACAAACCGAGAAGCACTGAGACAGAATAATCCTAGAGACATTATCGTAACAACAGGAACTCACTTTCCTTTCCAAGCCCAGGAAACATTTGCAGAATATTTATGTAGTGCTATTCAAGGGATATAGTTTGACCTGTCACAAGATGTTTGTAGAACTCAGATAACAGAGTACTCAATATTTGACATTTGTGGAGATTTAACAATAGCAGTTCTTTCCCTGTGTTTTGATTTTAAATGGCACATTCTCTACCAAGTAACTGTTCTGAATTTAAGCCCTGAATTCAGTCTGCCAATTTAATTCAGAATCTAGCACTGACTTTTGAGAATCTTCTTGTGCTGGGAACACACTTCCTCCCTAAAAATATCAACAAAACTGTAAGTATTTGAGAGTGAAGGTACAAGTAAATAGGTAGCTGGTAACACTGGTGGGTGTTACCGGTGCCTTTTATCAAGACACAGATGAGCAGAATTCTTCCTTAACTGTGGTAGGGGGTGCTGCTAATCTATGCTCTTCTGACTACAAAGATTTTTCCATCTTTTCCTCCCCCGTGCTAAATCTTCCTTTGCATCTTTTCTATCACCTTAAGATACTGAGAAACATCTGTCTTTGTCCTCCACCTCTGGGATGATAAACCCTTTCTATCAGCTATAGTAGGACATTGCAGACTTCTCTCTGGACAAACCAACTTTTTATTGTGGGAGGCAACTTCCAATTTGGATAGATCTTGCCATCTAGAGAGAGAGTCTCCTCTGTATAACAACAATTTACTGGTAGCCTGTCCAAAAATTACGGGATAAAATATGAAAATATAAAATGAAGGCAAAAAAGCAGTTTCTTAACTTTAGCAGTAGATAGATTTAGGAATACATTCAACATTTAAAAGTGCAAACAAATTCCCTAAAGGAAGATACAGATATTCCCAGATTGCCGAGTGTTTTATTGCAAGTTAAATTTTCTGCTTGTTCAAAATCCACAATTTTGGCACCAGTTTAATCTGTTGCAAGTATTTTCTCTCTTGCAGGGAGAAAATAGGAAAAACCAAAGCCCAGGTAGAATTTAATCTGGCTACTCCTGTATAAGACCCAACAAATGTTTTTACAGACACATCAGGAACAAAAGGAGAGCTAAGGAGAATCTCCACCCTTTACTGGATGCAGAAAGCATAGAGACAAAGCATGAGGAAAAGCCTGAGGTACTAAATGCCTTTGCCTCAGTCTTGAACAGCAAGACCAATTGTCCTCAGGGCTCTCATTCTCCAGGCTGGAAAACAGAGATAAGGAGCAAAATGAAGCCCCCATAACCCAGGGTCAATCACTGTGTCAGTGACGTGCTACACCTCTTAGACACACACAAGTCTACAGGGTCCACTAAGTGGTACAGATGGAGCTGATGGAATAATTCACCAGGCCACTTGCCATTTTTTACCAGCAGTATTGGCCAGCAGGAGAGGTCTCGTTGACTGAAAATTATCAGATGTGATGCCCATCTACAAAAAGGGCTGGATGGAGGATCTGGGAACCTAGGGGCCTGTCAGCCCAACCTCAGTGCCAGGGCAAATGATGGAGCAGATCATCTGGCATGCCATTACATGGCATATGCAGGACAAACAGAGGAAGTCAGGCCCAGACAGCATAGGTATAGGAAAGACAGGTGCTGCTTGATCAATCTGGTCTTCCACTGTGACAGGATGACCCAGTTAGTGTATGGGAGAAAGACTGTGGATGTTATTTCCTTAGACTTTAGAAAGCCTTTGACACCATTTTCCACAGGATTCTCCTGGAGAAACTGGCTTCCCGTGTCCAGGACATGTGCACAGTTCACAGGCTGAAAAACTACCTGGTTGGCCAGGCTCAGAGAGTGGTGCTGAATGGAGCTGCATCCAGCTGGCAGCCAGTCTCCAGTGGTGTTCCGTGGGCTCAGTCCTGGGGCCAGTCCTGCTTAACACCCGTGTGCATGGTCTGGATGAGGGTAAGGAGTGCAGTGAGTGTGCAGTGACACCAAGTTGGGTGGGAGTGCTGATCTGCTGGAGGGCAGGAAGGCTCTGCAGAGGGCCCTGGACAGGCTGGATTGATGGGAGGAGGCCAGTGGTGTGAGGTTCAACAAGCCAAAGTGCTAGCTCCTGCCCTTGGGTCACAACAGTCTCCTGCAGAGTTGCAGGGGCTGTGGCAGAGAGGCTGGAAAGCTGCCCAGCAGAAGAGGGTGAGGAGAGGTGCTGCTCAGCAGCACCTGACCATGAGCCAGCATGTTCCCAGGTGGCCAAAAAGGCCAAGGGCATCTTGGCTTAGATCAGAAAGGGTGTGGCCAACAGGACCAGGGCAGTGACTGAGCCACTGTACTTGGCACTTGTGAGGCCACACCTCTGATCCTGTGTTCAGTTTTAGGTTCCTCACTTCTGTGAAGACGTTCAGGTGCTGGAGAGAGTCCAGAGAAGGGCAACAGAGCTGGCGAAGGGTCTGAAGAGTACATCATATGTGGAGTGGCTGAGATGATGGGGATGTTTAGCCTGGAGAAAAGGAGGCTCGGGGAAGACCTTAACCCTCTCCATGTCTACCTGAAAGTAGGCTGCAGACAGATGGGGATCAGCCTCTTCTCCTGGGTAACAAGTGACAGGACAAGAGGAAATGGCCTCAAGTTGCACCAGGTAGATTTAGATGGGATATCAGAAAATATTTCTTCTTTGGAAGGATGGTCAGGCCCTGGAGCAGGCTGTCCAAGAAAGAGGTGGAATTCCTGGAAGTTTTCAAAAGGTGTTTGTTTGTGGCAGTTCGGGATATTGTTTAGTGGTAAACAAGGCAGTGCTGGGTTAATGGTTGGACTCAATGATCTTAGAGGTCTTTTTCAATCTTAATGGTTATATGATCCAGTGAACCCATTCTTTGCCAAAATGAGTGATTCCCTGTGTTCAGAAGATTGAACTGAAGAAAGCAGACACAAATAAAAGGAATTTTTATTATTTTTTCTGTCTCATTTATCTTATGGGGTTTTTTTCGGACATTATAAGATCTCTAAATAAGGCTGAATGTAGTGTCACTGTGCAAACACACTCAGAGCACAGTACAAGTGTGAGGAATAATGCCTCTAATACAAGTACAAGAATTGGAAAACAAAAAATAATCACAACTGAAATAAATAGTAAAAACCCATCCTCTATTTTCTGCTAAAAAATATAACTTGTTGGTAAAATATGCTGTACGTATTTATATGTATGCCTATTTTAAATCTATTTTGATGTGTATTGCATATATATGTTAACAATGCCTTAGTGCAGTCAAATATACACAGAAAGATTTATATGGCTTTATATGGATTTATAGATGATCTTACTATTCTGAACATTTCAGATTTCTTGTAATCTCTAGATCGTCCTATACTAAGTACAAAGCATTTGGTTGAACAAAAAATCTGCTCTGATACATACACACAGAGTTCCCATTGATTTCTGTACTGCTGACTTCAATGGGACTTGAATGTGTGTACTGGAGGGCAAAAGACAGCTATTTATAGTCTATCATTCTCAGGAAAAATGAGCAGCCTGGCTGTCCATTATACTCCCATCTACAGTATCTCCAACAATTTCTGAATCATCTTTTCTCATTTAATCCAATTCATTGCAAATGAGCTATAGCAAAAGATATCTTCTAATGAGTCAATTTAGCAACAGAAAAAGATGTACTTATCAGCCAGAAGCAAAACACAAAAATTACAAGTTTTTTTCCTTGTTTCTAAATAATGTTGTCTAGTTATCTTCCACAGATCTCTTGGAATTTCTCTTCTTAATACAGAAGAATGAGTAGATTTTAACAAAAAGCAAATCATCCTCAACTTTGTCAAAATAGCAAAAAGGAAAAAAGAATCAAATCAAGTAATTTCATCTATGTGTATTCCTTTTTCTTTTTTCAGAAAGCTATGCAGCCACACAGATGGTCTGCTGCTTCACAAGTTTTTCTGTTATGTCTGTATATTTCAAAAAATTTTTTTTAAAAAATTGTCTTAAAAAAAATTTTGAAAAGAGAAAGGGGAGATTCATTCTGAGTTTCAAAATGAAAATAGGAAGCCTTTCTTTTCTTGTGTGTAAAATTGTTTCTCACTTCATTTTCCAGCCAAGAGGATGTAATGCCTTGGAATTTGAAACCAGAGAGGATTTGCGGGAAAACACCTGTCTATTTTCTGTCCCAGCTTTGCGAACAAGTTCAAGCAAAGTAGACTTGGGTCACATCAGACATGCAGTCCTTGTGGAAATGGGAATAAGAAAATTTATCTTGGGCTTAGATGCAAGAATATAGAGGTTCAGAAAAACACAGATATAAACAGTCTTGAAACAAGGCCAAAGTCCAGTTCAACCTGGTTGAATTTATTCCTTTTCAACCTGACTCAGCTGCTTGTTCTCTTAACCCAAGAACACCTTCCCCATCTTTCCCATAAGAGTTCTGGTCATAGTTGTGTTTCTAATTGTAACACCTTACTGAAACAGAAAAGATCTTGGTTAGGAATTTGTCCATAGTCTTTGAAAAGTGCTATTTGTGAGATTCTGATGGTCTCTGGGGAGCAGTTCCACCAAAAACTTCGTATCAAACATTCCTTAGATTTCAAAGCCATGTATTTTACCAGGCTGGATAGCATGACAAATAAAATTCTGGAGTCTGATGCTAGGACACACCTTCTAAGAACAACAGGGCTGAGTTTGAAGAACCTGCCTGCAGCAACTACAGCTTTGTGTGTGCTTTTTAAAACCTCATAGCAAGGGAAGAGTTATCTCCATCCAGAATTCCTAAGAAAATCATGATCACAGCTTTAATGTGACAAATGGTCACTGGATAGCAGTAAAAACAAGTGCATGGGAAACAGAGGAAATGTAAAACTTCTTAAGTAAAAAAACAAACAAAAGAAAACAAAACCCAAAATAACAAGCAAAGAAGTAGCACTACTAAAAATATGAATGGAAATTGCAGAAGGGGATTCTCTCTAAAATACTGCAATTGTAAAGGTATTCATTTCAACCCTGACTCCTTCATGAATCTCTTGGCACAGGTAAAATAACAGATATTTAAGGACTGACCTTTCTGCCAAATTCTCACTGAGGCAAAAAAAACCCACTTGTTTGCAGTCAGTTCAAGAACTAAATGCTTTTTTCAAGAACTAAACTTGTTTCCTCAGAAGTAAATTGTCAGTAGCAGGTATTCCAGCTGTCATTGCTGCGACACAGACTGTTTAAATGACCTTTACAATGGCTAAAATTCAACAAAAGCATCTCCATTTAATCAATTTTAGGATTCCAAACAAGTATATTTGCATGACAAATGTTTTCTAACAACTCATTAAACAGAAGACTCTGTAAAAGTAATTTTAAATCCAGAGATTTTGTCTGAAGATTCAACAAATACGATAAATACATATACATATATATTACTGAAAATGTTTTGTTCCAAGATCATATCCTGATTGAAACAAGAAAAAAGACATAAAAACATTTATGTCCAGTGGCACAACTAATATTTTAGGCTCACTAACGTTTCAACCAGCAGAATAAATCTTTGGTAGCAGTCTGGGACAATAAAACTTCCTGTAAATTAAATTACAATGATGACCTGAAAAATGTGTGCTTGAGGTCTCTTTCACCTTCTGTTTTAAACATAAAGATAGTGCTCTATATAAATTACCTATATGCACACATAAAGTGTACTTCGTCTTGATTGACTGTGTTTCCACAGCCTTATTTCCAAAAGAGGGAAATCCAACTAGCAAAAAATGAAGCAAACAAGCCACACACATGATTCTTCCTACCAAGCTGTTGAGGATGATGGAGCACAGGACATACAAAGAGTGTCGAGAGCTAGATTCGTTTGGCCTCCAAAAAAAGGGAAAGGCGGGGAAGAGAATTGGTGCCCGTCCACAGATAGTTAACGAAGAGGATAAAAGGAAAACAAAGCTGGAAGCTTCGTTAGGAAATGCTGGAAAAACTTTTTCATCATGATTAGGGTCAAGCAGGAGAAGAGATTGCTCAGAGAGGGTTTGAAATCATCTTCCTCACAGACCTTCAAAACTTACCTGGGCATAGATAAGAGTAAGGTATATTAACCAGGCTTGTATAGAGAAGGGTTTGGACAGAATACCCCCCTTGATCTCCCTTGGAAACTAAAATATTCTTTGGTTCCAAATTTTTACATTCACTGTTCTCAGGCCTAAACAGAAACTCCATTCCTGGTCCTCCCACTACTGAATACCAGCATAAAACAGTAATTAACTTAGTCTCACATATGTAGGATCTGGTTACAGTTTCTTATGTCTTTTTTTCTTTAAGAATGACACCTCCCAAGTTGACACTATGTCTTCCTTAAATTATTATAAACCAAAAATAGTTTATAATTGAATTAGCAAATTTTTTTTTTTAATTAAAAGAGGAAAAATATGTTCTTCTTCTTAGTGGAATTTTCAAACTGCTAAACAGAGAAATATTAAGAACTCATGCTGTTGTTGTGCAATATTCAGTCTGGTGAAATGGCAGAAGCTGAGAAAAAAGCCCTCCCCTGTCTTCATAATATGGGAGTATGAAAAGGATATCTCTGGAGGACAATGCACCTAAGTCAAGCTAAGAGATAGATTCTTTGCCCATGTTCTTCATAGCTGTTTGAAGTAGCTCTTATCAAGACTCCAAAGTTAATCTTGAGGGAAAAAAAAGGATCAACCATAACAATTACCACATTCTGTTATCATTTTGCAGAATGAACAATGTTACCAGGTCACAACATCAACCCTAAGAGCAGGAATGAGCAATAAACGTTCTATTAAATTTTGTCACAAAATAGGGAAGTGGATTAGAATTATGCTCTATGACTTTTCCTGTAATTATTTACTGAACTCTCATATTCGTCATTGTTATCCTCTGATTCCTTCTGCAGAGAAAACCTAAAGCCCACTGAAGTTCACTCTCATGTACTGGCATTACATTCACTCTCATGTAATGTAGCATTGTCATACCTAAAACTTGTCCTAATTTTCATGTGTTTACAAACCTAGACTAACAGTCTTTCCTGGTTTTCTGGGTTGAACACAGGTTTTCCTCCCCTCAGAATATCAAATATTAACATCCGGCTGAATAAAGATAAAATAATGTGCTCATGTATACAGACAAAAGTATTTTCCTGGGGAAAAAAAAGATCACTGTTTTTCTGTAGGTGTCAATGAAGTTCCAAAGACATTGCAAGAACATGTCACATTGAAAAAAAAATAATAATTATTCTACTCTCTACTCTGGTTAGCATACAAGATGTTGTAAAGCTTTTCGCAGAATTACAAAGCCAGAATTTTTTAATGCAATCTGTGTTGAAGCATAGGCAAGTCCCTGATGTCCATTTGATGGATCAGAGGCAAAACAGTATCTCTTTTAAGAGAAGGTCCTCCTGTAGCCAGGCTTAAACCATTGTAAGCCATTAGGAGATCTACATAGATGTTTCTTAAAAAAATTATTTACTTGAGTAAGGTGACTTGAAAAAAAGCATTTAAGAGATCCTTCCTTGTTTGTCCACTGTCTTCTGTACAGAAAGTGAAAATTATTTGCTGATGTTTCCTGATGTGAAACTCTTATACAGTCAAAGACCTACAATCACATACCTTTTTTCTCCCCTTCCCATTCTTCTTCCCCTTCTCCTTTCCCTTCCCCTTCCTCTTTCCCTTCTCCTTCCCCTTTCACTTCCCCTTCACCTTTTCCATTCCCTTTTTCTTTTTGATTGAGGGGTAAGGACAGCATTGCAATTTGGGTTTTCTCAGTAACACTGAGTTCAACAGTAAGAGCAGCACAAGGAAGCACAGTGGAATCAAATTCTTTTTCAGATTTTCTTCATGTTTTAGAAGTCTGTGTGGGGTTTTACATGTTGGTTGTGGCCAATTTTCTCTTCCTCTGATTTTCTGTTAGGCTCCTTAGTTGTCTTCCTGCCTAGTCACTGAGCTTTGGTGTAGATCTAAAATCAAAAGTTCTTTTTCCTTCTGTTCTTGCCCTTGGCTTCTTTCAAATCAGATCAAAATATATACTGTCACACAGTAAAAAAATAGGAAAAGGTACAAACTTTCCAGAGAGAGAGAGAGAGAGAAAAAAAATGAAAGAACTTCCTCTTTCTTTTAGATAGTTTCAGAAAGAAAAAAGCTTTGGAACATATTATTTGGGGTTCTTCCATTTATGAGAGTCTCTTACAGTAAGTGCTTTTTCAATAGGGAGAGAGCATAAGACAGTGTTTCTCTAGGATCCATGTTAGCTGCATCATTTTGCCTATGTTTTTCCATTTTTTTCTGTTCATGAACAGAAAATCATTTTGCTTGGGGGTTCACCTGTCAGCTTTGATTACATGCTGCTGTTGTACAAGATAAGCTGCAGCATGCAGAGTACGGGTAGTCATCAGTCCTCACTGAGAGGTGGGAGATGAAGAAGATGAGGAGAAAAAGGAGTTCTTTTGGGTTTTAGGATTTTTTTTTGGGTGGGTGGGCTTCTTGGGAAGGAAGGTATGGGTTGCTTCTTAATGTTTAAAGAGAAAGTAGCTGGATTCTTAAAATTACATCAGAAATATATATAGCAAAAAGACAAATATGTGGTGACCAAGAACATTGCTAGAAATCTCCCTTGCTCTTTATCACAATGTGAATATTTAAAGATGAACAAATGTAGAAAAACTGAGACAGACCTCACACGATCTCCACAGAGGAGTCTGGCTTGGTGGGAGAGAGGGAGTAAATAAGGCTAATGTAATTCATTGCTTCAAATTGTAAAATTAAAAACACCAAGCCATAGTTTAAGATTAGAGAATCTGGCTGTCAGAATGATTGTCTCCCTCCATCATAAATACCTCTCTTCTGCATTCACAGCCCTCATTTTTTCTACTACAATAGACTCAAACTTTCAATGTCAACTAGAAAAATTTCTTCCTGCTGAGATATTCTTCTCTTTGCATTCCGTGTTGTGTCACTAGTTTTGTTAATTGACTTCACTGTTAATGCAAGTCTGGAATTATTATTATCATTATCACAGTTGTTACTACTACTATTACATTTTAAGTAAGGATTCCGCATATACAATTTTTGTTGTGGAAAAGAATTCAATAGGTAAGCACTAATGACTACTCTTTAGGATCAAATATGAAAATTACCTTTTCTGTTATCATGTGATAAGGCTTCTGTCTCCTCTGTAGTACCAACAGTAGCTGGAAATATCTCTGTTAAAAGATATCCATACTAAGGCTTCACAAAAAACTTTTTTTAAATAATCTCACTTTCATATAAGATGCTAAAATGTTCCTTTAGAAAAAAAAGTTGTTTAATTACAAGTTTTGCATTTTTGTAATTTCTACCCTCTTTCCCTTTTCTTCCCACTAAAGATGCAGTAGAAAAGCCTAATAATTTATAATCTTCCTTTAACCAGTTGTAACCTCAGAAAATAAATCCTAAGTTAAACATATAAAAAATAAAACTGCAAGTGTTGGGTTTTGGTTACGTTTCTGCTTCCCCCACAGATGTACTTTTCCTGTGAAGAAAAACAAAAGGATGGGCGCAGGAGGAGAACAGGAAAAAAGAAGTTGTGGGGAATTATGAAAATAATTTGAAAATATGAAAACTAGTTCTATTTTAAGAGACCCCTAATAAAACTAGACTCAGTCTTGAAGAGTTATACTGAAAACATGTTTTCTAATTTTGCAGACAGTTTTCTTTATAACATATGCATATTTTTTATTGATTATAATCATGTTGTGGCCATACCAACTCTCCACAACTGCAGACTGTTTAAATGAAAGCAGAGGCAACTAGAACAGAAATAGTCAGCAATTGTTTTAAAAGTTCTAGCAAGATCCGTTAAAATATATGACTGATGTCATAAGTATTTGATGCCAAAATTTTTTCATTAATTTGCTTTTTTTTCCCTGATGTATCTAAGAGATGAACCCTTTATGGCTGAAAGATCTTCTGTTTCACTTTATTTCTCTTCATCATGGTATATATTTTAATTTTTAAAAGACTGATAGTTTGAATAAAGTGATGGTCAAAATTAAAAAACACGCTTGGAAGCCACATCTGGAGACATTCAATAGGCTGAAAAGGTGCATTCAGGGACAGACTGGCAAGTTATATTCTTAAAAAAACTAGATTATTTCTAAACTTTATCTGTAAAATTATAAAAAATCTGCTGTAGTAAATAGTGGTTCGATGGCATCATCAACTTTCAGGCTGGTTGCACAATCATACTCAGGAATACAAACTTAAAAATATTGGTACCATTAGAACCAAATATTATGCTAGGGACATGTGAAGGTAAAGGACAGTTTTACATGTTGTTCTATCAGTGAAAGAAAACAGAAGAAAACAGTGATAGAAACAGGAGATGAGGAAGGTGAAGAACAACCTTTTTTTAGACTGCTCTTCAGGGTTTTGTCTCAGGTATAAACTAGCATAAAATTTCAGCTGAAAAAGCGGTGTCCTGGAAGTGACCATACAAATAGCAGCAACTTCTAAATGCTGCTTTTGTAATGATGTGTCATCTGGAGGTCAAAAGTGTCATTCTTGCCTAAGCTTCGTTAAATGTTATTCACATAACAGTAGGAGACTCTTCTCTTAGGTTACGACGGGCTCCTACCAGGGGCAAACCAGCAACCTACACAATGGTCCTCAGAATGAAACAGTGCAATTCAAATTACTGTAATACCATAGCAAAAGACAGAGAAATGCAGAAATTAGGGGAAAAGTATGGTAAGAGCGGGCTTCTATCTAGTATTTAGGAAGGCTATTGATTGTGTTAGCTGCAACTGCTAATGATTATTTTTGTAAACCCAAGACTCATACAGACTGTATCATACAGATTTTGACAATTCTCATAATATGAAATGTCTCAAACTACCATTACAATCAACAGCTATTACAATCAACTTCAGGAAATGGTAGGAAGATGCTGAAATGTCTTTTCTGACAAGCTGTCATTCACTGAGGCTGACCTCAGACTATTTTATTCCCTTGCTGATTAGACCATCTCTTACTGCAGCCCAGACTCCAATTTAATACACAAGAATAACAGTAATTCTTTGTTGCTGGGATTTTTTGTTGTCTTGTCACTTCCTGCAGAATTCTAACATTTTACCTATGCCAAGAATGAGGATAAAAGATGTTCAGGGTATTAAAATAGATTTTTGGGTGCCGACTGACTAGGACTGTCTTTGATTACTTTATGTCACTGTAATTAAAAGCTGAAGAAAGAAAGGACAGCCTTGGCTCTAAAGAGATGCCAGGAAGGCCTTTCTTTCGCAGGTGCCTGAAAGAAGCTGCAACTTCCCCCCAAGCCCCCACTGTCCCTCATTGTCACACTGCAACCTGACGCCCCCCTAGATTGCAAATACTTCTGTTGCTGTGTCTGAAAGCAATGACAGGCTTACCTGTTACTACTTGTTGTATTTTGCTGCTAACTGTTTCTGCCCACTCTAGTATTTGGTTTGCTTACAAGTACTCTCACTTTTATCCCTGTGAAAGCAGCAGTCCAGACAGGACCCAGAACAGCATAGTACAGTGCTCCCCTAAGCACCTCTCAGAAGAGTCATAACCAGATGAAGTGAAACCCACAACAGACTAGAATGTGGAATCTAGTGCTTTTTTAGTAGCAGCAGAGTTACACAAATTCAATTATGCTGATGTCAGTGAGCTCAGAAGAAGTGGGAACAGAACTGTGAATTTCAGCTTTAAAAACAGAGCTGGCTGTTTCACCTCTACAGACAATATATTGGAGAGTGGAGACTTCTCTGGTGATTATTCATTGCAAATTAATTGCCACGATGGCTTGGCATTGGATTAGAAAAAGCAGTTGGCTTGAAAGAGAGAATAATAATTTGAGATTATAAGAAAAGTCTGAGATGAGTATTTATTCTTTTTTGTTTTCCTTTCAATCGATTGTCATTCATTAAATATTCTGTAATTTGCGTGAGCATGTGCTTGTTTACCAATATGTTGTACACAATGTCTGAATATGTATTAGAAGTAGTTATGCTGACTTTCTCACTTTGATGCCAAATTAGAAAAAAGAGACAGATTACCTCAGAAAACACTTGAACATCTTTTTAGAGGGTAGGTAGAGGGTGGAGTACTGCATGTACAGAACACAGCCATGCAGAGCAACATACCTTTCTCACAGGGCCAGTAGGAATGTTAGATATATATTTTCTATGGGTTTTTTTGGCATCCATTTGTCTTAAGCTTTCCTTCAAGAATGCAGGAAAATTGAAAAATGACAGAGATCCCTCCCAGCAGTTTTTATCTCCATTAGGTTATTTTTTAATTATTGTTCTTCTGAAAAGAAAAATAAAATTTAGTGAGATACATTTCCTAAGCAATGATATTTACTATCATATTTTTGTTCATTTACTGTTTTTGTTTCTCAAAGACCATAGAATTAAGATTCTTGGCTAGAGGGACTGAATTAAATGAAAATTAATTTGAACCATAGTCCTATTTCATTAGCACCTGATGAATGAGTTATGGGAGCAGTCATATTTCTTCAGCGCCAAAACGTACAGCTCCATTAAAAAAATTAGACAGCTGTTGTCTCTGGAATGTACATGTGCAACACAAATTAGCCTTTTAACTCCTCTGCAATTTCTAGAGGATGACATCCTGGAAGGAGTGGGAATTCCAGAGTGAAGGCTGGGCACTGTAGGAGTGCAAGGAGGATTTAAGGAAAATTTCCCATGAGTCCAGAACAAGCGCGAAAACACAGCCCCTGCTTTGGAAATGGCTTCAAATCGCTTCTGGATATGCTCCAAAAACTGTCAGTGGAATTAGAAACCTATTTGAAAAGGTAAGTGGAGTAAGAAAGCAAAAGACCCATCAACAGCCATTCTGGGCTCTTCTTAGCTACTGCACTACCTGTGTCATTGGCCTCAGCATCAGTCCTCAGCAGTGTTACAGAGTATGTGGTGTCACTCTTCTGTATTTTCTGGATTTGAGTGTGTTCTCATGCTTTCATGAATGAAAAGTAAAATGAATTCCAGTAAAATGAAAGCAACTACACTTTCTAGATCCCACAGCAAACAATGTGCTAAATGGCTTCATTATTAAAATTGTGAGAGGTTTTAAAGCAAAAACTATGGTGACTAGTGGGAGCCAATGAGCTGGCAAGACATCTGCTGGGGGACTCTAAGGACATTCCTGTGTCAAATGATGACTGATAGCCATTTTGGGGATGCAATCTGTAATGCAACATCAATGGATAACCACTTTGTGGGAGTACATGCTTAGATGTATTATTAAGACAACTTGATGCTGTGTAGCTATGCTGATCTTTCACTTGTTTCTTGGATCTGCTGCCTATTTCAAAGTAGGAATAAAAAGCAATAAATCGTACTGTGAAAATATATTCTTGCAAACTTAACAGAATATGGTAATTTTAGGTCTGGTGAAGAATGCTAATACTTGTAAAAAATCACCTATAAAGAAAAAGAGAATTTTTATTTTGGTTAACGCGTCATAAGGTCTACGTGTATCAGCAGATGAGTCCATGTTAAACACCAACAGCCTTGTGGTCATACAATTTTTTTTTGCCTTGTGAGGCATTCTCCTGGGGTGATCCACAATATTATTGTATTCCATATTTATCTATGCCCAAAAATTGATACTGTGTCTGTAAGACCCTACAGCCAGGTACGCTCTGTGTGTGTCTGGGTGTTTCTAAAATCCTCTCTTACAGGCTGCTTCTGGTTCTTTGCTACGTGGTATTTGCTTTGTGGGCTGTTTGGTCTTTGCTCAGGCAAATGTTTTTTCTTCCCTTTTTGTGTTCAAGAAGTCTGAACAGGTCTCAGGAAGGGCATTTTGGGGATTTCAGGTCTCTTTGTTCGTGTGGCAGATTGTGAGTTTGCAGCAGTTTGCTATCTAGCAGTTATTTGCTTTTCTTCCCTTGCCTGTTGGCATCCTGTTTGTTACTAAACTGTTTTGTGGTTTTTTTTCACTTGTATCTACTCATATCTCATTCATCATTGGTGAGAAGGGATTGGTTGGAATCAAGAGGGAGGTTACTCATTCCAGAGTGCCCACCTCTTTAAACCATCTCAATCCAAGATAGGCATTTAAAAACTTCCAAGGTCAAAAAGGCTTTTCACCTACTTGAAGATCACTAGCTCTAACCAAAAGGGGTGTATGTGGCAGTAGGCTATTTGAAACTATAACAGTAGTCTAGGTTACAACTAATTGTAATCATAGCAGCCTAAAAATGTTGAAGGCATTTTAGTCAGTAGTCAAAGCGAGAGCAGACAGTTTAAACAAATCAAGACTATTTGTAATGTGTTGTATTTGCAATTCTTTTCCAAGTAAACACTTTTGTGCGGCAGCAAACAACTCAGTTTCAGAATCAACTTTGTAATTCCTTAATGAATTCCTCTTAATTTAATGAGAAAAAAATACACAAAAACAAAACAAAAACGCCCACAAAACCCCAAAAAGCCAAACAACATTCCTCCCTCTCCCAAAAATTTGGATGGGGCTGGTTAAAATAAATGTTACTGTAGTGTTACTGTAAAGTTACTGTAAAGCAGAGGATGTTGGTTTCAACAGTAGGGGTTTTTTCCTTTGTTTTGTGCAAAATGACTGAGTCATTGCTGGAACTTTTAAACTGCAGTGGTTTGTTTTGTTTGCACTTCCAGGTATCCAGAGAAAATATTAAAATTAGGCACCCTAGACTTTAAATAATCCTAGGGAGTATACAAAAATGGTACAAACATAGAGAGCTTGTTTTCATGACCCTTTGTACCCTAAACATACAAATTGAAATTGTTTTGTTGTACCTTTGTGAGGGGCAGCACAGAGTTCATGACTCAAGGAAAGCAGATCCTTGTTACGAAGCACAGATTAAATACAACAGGGAAAACAGAAGTAAAAAATTTAGCTTTTATAACCTGATTCACATCTTTTGCTAGATGGACAATTTTATGGTAGTTTCTGTACCCTTTCCCTAGCCTGTGTACACATTTTGTAACACAGCTCTTACCCTTAAGACCTAGACTCTCCAATGGCAGCAGCTACCCTTAACACGAGGTGAGGGGAGAAATAGGAGGCAAGAAGAGGAGAGGGGAAGCAACCTCTCTTGTGAGACTTTGAGAGGGCAAAACTGTGTTGAGGTAGCAGCAGCAGGGACTAGGTTACTAGAAAGGGCAAAAGTGCTGCTGTTTTCCTCCTGGTTCAGAGACTGCAGTGAATTTGCCTTGGCTGAGCAGGGAATGATGTTTAAGAAATCAGTGTACTTAATTATTAACTTAGTTCTTCAGGGATTAACTTTACTCTGAGTTCTAGTTTCTCATGGCAAAACTACAGTAGCTTTGCTTCTGGATTTCCTTAAGTTCTTATAATCCTCTCACTGTGACCATTAGATGGTTTCTTAAACAGATGATCCACTTGCATTGCTGCCTGGACCAGGCATTTGCCATGTGATGTCCAGACAAGCTATCATGATGTCCAGACAAGCTATCATAATGTCTGGACAAACTATCAGGGCTTCTGTACAAATCAGCTGTGTACCATGGAATCAAAGTACCACACGCAGACAAACAAATGTTGGTGTAAGTGTATGAATACAACAGCAGTCACCCTAAAATCTGTACAGAGTCACAGAAGCACAACTGAGAACAGGAGATGGGCTCAAAGGACAAGTGCACAATGGAGTGCATGACATCCTGTATGACAGATCTTTTGTATCTGCAGGGTATTCACCTTCATTCAGACAGCTAACAGTCACTAACAGTAAACTAAACCCAAAAATTCATGCATATCTCCCAGTTCTTCAGCATTCATAAATGTACAGATGTGGGTGCTTGTCAACAGTCAGCCATTAACACTCTTCTAAAGCTGACACTTTATCATACTAAGTATTTGCTTCCATTTACCAGCTAGAAATAAATAGCAACATCGGACCCCTAGCTTCAGTATTTCTTCATTCACAGGGCATGAATGAAGTATGACAACCAGAAAAATGCATGACTGTCTCCATCGCCATATCTATCTTTTCTGTCTCTTTCTCCCTAAATGTACATTTTACAATTGCACTCTAGAAAAGCATCTAAATGCAAATGTGCCTGCAAACATGCATGTGCCTGCAAACTTACTTGTCTTAATCATTTCAGAAGAAAATGATACAAAAAGTTCTGTATATGCTTACATGTAAACCTTATTTTTATTGATAAGGAATTTTGTTGGGTTTTTTTATTTCATATTTTATTTCATTTTTTTTTTATTTTGTAATTTTCCTAACTAAACTATTTAGCAAAATTTTAGAGTGGCACCATCAATACAATTTTGAATATTATTGGGGCACAGGTAGTTGAAAAAAAACCCCAATTTTAAAAAGCAATATAGAAAGTTGGATAACCTTTTAGACACATTTCCCATGAAAAAGCTAAAACAGGACACAGAACATTTCTAGATGTAACTGAAAATAAAACCTCGTAATATATTTTGATTCAGTTCTACAAGCATTCCCTGATATATTTCCAAGTGGCCACTGAATTCAATAATCTAGACAGATTAGTACAGGATTCCTATTTTCAGGGATCCATCTGGTATTGCGGCAATTGCAGCTTATCACATTACTGCTACATCCCAGCTCCATAAAATGCATCAATGCTGCAAGAGAAACCAGTGCTGTACCGCTCTAGTCACGATGTCAAGCCAATTGCTGGAAGCATACATGTTAACTTATTTTCAATGATCATTACTTTATAATTAACTCATCAACAGCGATGTCATGTTTATATTTTACACTCTACCTTTTTGTGTCATGTCTAATGCAAGAGGAACTGATAAATTCAGAAAAGTGAAAAGACTTACGTAATATTTTAAGGAAAGCCACAACATGAAGATTTGCTTAAAAAAAATAAAAATCTAAAACACCACTTACATGGACCAACAAATATCCAGTTGGGGAAGGGGAGGAGGAGGGGGGCAGGCAGGTGCGGGTGTGTGTTTGGGTGTGTGCGCTCTTCCTGCTGCAAGCATCAACAGCTACATCTAGTGGCTTTAGGCAGTATGGACAATTTATCTACAGCCAAACCGTATCTTAGAAAAACCGTTGTGTATTCTGTATTAAAGAGAAAAGTAAAATTTTTCTCAAGTGTAGAGGTTTGTAGTAGCACTGGTACTTCACTGAAAGTACTTTTTTCCCCCCGTTCATTTTGTGCTAATAAATCTATGCAGACTGGGAGTTCTTTATTTTTGTAAGTTTGGGTTGTATAGTTGTAAGAGTTTCATATACTATATTTGTGTATTTTCCTTATTAGTAATAGAATTATAAATTCCAAATACTGAGATTTAAATTTTGTGGAATGGAATTAAAGAAATTCAGGCATCTTGCCACACGTTTGTATCAGAGCTTGATAGAAACACTTAACTATAACATTGTTTCTAGACCTGGTGGATAAACCATGGATTAACAATATCTTCAGCTTTCCATAATATCAAGTATCCTGTTTTTCAGATACTCCAGAAGCATTCACCTCAATCAATTAGAGGCAAACTTCATGTATTTCAACAATTCCATGTAATAATCAGATTAGGCAAAAAAAAATTCAAACACAACCCTCTCGTCTTTTTTGAAGAACTGGATAGTGTTAGCTGGAATAATCAGCAATGTATGGTATTTATTTACATCCAGTTATTATTTGAAATAAGCGAGTATTGGAAGCAATATTACCAATTCAGGCATCAAAAGCATTAATTCGCCGATAAACTCACACTAATTGAAATGTTAAATTCAAAGAAAAATAAATTTAAAAATCTCCTAATCATCCCCATAACTACACATACATGACTCCAAAAAGAGTGAAGAGGTTTGCTGTAAAATGGCAGAAATAGCAGAAGAACCTTTACAGTTCAACTGGACTTCTTGGAGCCTGACATAACACCCCAAGAAGCTTCTAAGAAATTTGTCAGTAGTTTAGCAGCCAGGTTCTAGCACAGGTTAGAATATGGCAAAAGGTGGTTGTGGAAGAAGAAGGAAGTGTTGAATTTTAAAGTGGATAAAATTAAGCAGTAAGAAATTCAAAAGATTTCTTCATACATTAATTCACATTCATCAGCTCTTCAGAAAAATCAACTGGCAATATTTTACAATGACCCATGATTATTTAATGCGGTTAAGAAGGAAGGGCTAAGCAGAGTTTGAAACAGGCAGAATAAGTTTAATTGCCAAAGTATGTTATTATTGCCTATCACCAATGCATACTATATAATACTTATTAACTGCAACTGCTCAGGAAACCTCTGTTAGTATCACAGTGAATTATTTGATGTACAGCTCTGCATAGCATAATCAAAGAACATACAATATCTAATTTCTGCCCTCCTTTATTCAGAAAATGCTAGAAATATTATGATCCATTGATCTGTGAAGAATAGCATAGAAAACAATAACAAATATATGATGGGCACCCACCGTGATAGCTTGCCACCACTCTTGTAAATCTGAACTCCTTAGAAGCAGTGTGTTGATCTTTTCTGTCTTTGGTGCAGTTGAATGAAGGAGACACCCGAATAGATTGCAAAACAAGACATTAAAAACTAAAGCCCAGATCTTCAAATAACTTTTTGTCTACGTTATTTCAATTACTTGAAGCAAAATGGGCATATAGTAAAAGCACACAGCAGTTGATAGAATTGGGCACAGGCCACCTCTGGAATGGAGATAGAAAACCAGCTTAATTTCCCAAAATAAATTTATGTAGTTCTATCTTTTTAGCAGTATCACCTTGCCATAGCACCCTCTACAATGGCGTTTTTTGGAAGTTCACCCTTTTTGCCCAAGTCTGCTGAATAAGAAAGATGTGCTGCATGGTGGATGAAGTCTTTCGAGTACAGGGGTTGCTGTAAGCACTCATAAACGTCCGCTATGGTTTTAGAAAGGTTTGGTGATGTGTTGGGTTTGGAGGCTTTTTTCATGTTCTACAATTGTCTGTCTCAGAGCTGTGAGAAACTTTTCTTTGCCTCCCCCCCTGAGAATACAACAGCTAGTTCTTTTCCTCTACTTGTTCTTTTTTAAACCAGTGTGGAGAAAGGGATGCTGGAGCAGGGGGAAAACAGAAAAATCCCCGTTTTCCGTAATATGCTGAACTACTTTATGTGTCTTTATTCTGATAGTCCGGAAACAGGGTCAGTGCAAGACCTTCGGCTGTTCAAGACCGAGTTTCTGTCTTAATACTATTTCTTGTTGCCGCTCGCAACAGTCACAAGGTGGCACCAGAGCTCAATTTTTTTTTNTGTCGTTTTTTTTTTTTTTTTTTTTTTTTTTTTTTTTTTTTTTTTTGAAACGCCATTCGGAAACTCGCATGCCTTTTTCTAGCCTTCTGTATATTCATTATTTGTTTTGTGAGGGCAAATACACACGGGTCAGAAAAACATCTACAGCACAAGAGAACCTGAAGAATCTGTCCAACGCGTGCAGCAGATGGCTGATTATAAAGTAATAAGTTAAATGTGACAATGAAGCACTTCCAGTGTATTTTATCGCACAGTAGTGAAAGAAATAGTGCTACTTGAAAGATGGGTTTTCCAATACTTTCCTAAGTTACTTCAGAATTACCAGCCTTTAAGAAAGCTTTTCCTGCTGAAGATGAATGGTGATTCCCTGATTTACGTGTTTATGCTGAAGCTATGCCCTCATGGTAGTTTTCTGTTTATAGACTACAAGTGCACAACAATGAAAAATACTGCATTTCAATCTTCTTGTTGCCTTTCTTGTGACCCTTTTTCTCCTCCCATACCACCAGCTCACAACAAAGCAAGGAAGCCCTTCTCATTAATTTCATTATGGCCTTTTCTGTAAAATATTTGCTGACATTTCCTTTCCTCTTGATTTCACCACTCACCTCCCTTCCATTACCTCTAAACGGATTGGTGGCCATTCCTCATCGAGTGGGTGACCATTCCTCACAAGCTTGAATGCAATTCAAATTCTAATATATGACTTTCCAAAAAAATCATGTCTTTGATAAAGATAAATCAAACTCTTTGAAACACCAGAGGCTACATTCCTTCTGTCCCAGGTTCACACTTAATTAAAGGCTTCTTTATTTTTGTGGGGTGTTGTGAAATACCTGCCCCATCTCAGGAGGGGGATTGTAAAATTCATAATTTGTGTTTCACTAAAATAGTGGTGAAAATCCCAGCTCATTGACTGTGCCCCAGCAAGCCTTCCCAGGAACAGTCTGAGTAAGCACCAAGAAGTTCTTTCCAGTATGACTTTGTCATGATGGACTTCTTGATTTTCAGATAAGCTCAGAAAAATACCTGTTTTATTTTGCATCTCTTATTTTTTCTTATACTGGTACTTGATTTCTAATATTGGTTGGGAAAACCGCTGCAGAAAATTTGTAAATGTATTTCCCTTGTACAAATCTGGGGACTCATCCAATGCTTGAAGCTCAGCAGAAGCATGCTCCTGAATGGACCCCTTAGGGACTTATTAAAACTCATTTGCAGTGATTTTATGCGACATTTTCTCCTTTGATACAAAAATATGGGAGCAAACAAAATCCAAATAACCTTGGCTTGCTGGTGTTCTGTGGTAACCCATCTTATCTTAATGACAACCTGACTAGAGTCAGCATACTTACGCTTTCACTTATATTTCACTGATGATGCTCTCATTAATTTGCATAGAAAACAAAGATTATTTGTGCTGATCCATTTAATTCCCTGTCTCACCTCTTTACTGTGCAGCATAGCTTTTTTAAGACAAGGGCTGTCCTTCTTAATGCCATGAAATGACCTTTCCACTTACATTAGCATATCTGAAAACCAGTTTTCTGTTTTGTTTTGTTTTGCTTTTTAGAAACATCTCTCACTTCTACTCAGACCATCATGGGACCTACTGGTAGTGAAACAGATGGTGCAGCCACTCTGTTTCACAAGCATTAACCTCTGTCCTATTTCTTGCAGTATGAAAGTTTCCAGACTGTAATAATGGGCCGCAACTTTCCATGGCAATAAATACGTCATAACATTTGAAACAATTGTGGAATAGCCATATGAAGGAGCCATATGAATGGGTTTTTTTAAAAATATTCTGGGTTTTTTTAATGTTTAAGGAATTGATGCCCTAACTGTGCAGAAACCTGTGCCTCTCAGACAGAAGAGAATGCCTAGGGGGATTGAGCTGGCTTGAAGTAAAACTGTGGCTTCTCCTTGATACAGCACTAAACAAACCAATCCTTCCTCTTCAAAATAATCAGCATTTGCATTTTAGAAGCAGACAAAAATAGAATACAATCAAAATGCAGCTACTCATGCCTCTGGTGAAGATTTATACAAACAATACTTTTTACAAAAAGACATAAAATTAGGAGAACTGCTTAAAATACAGCAATACACAGTAAACATTTCCTCTGTTGCATGGTCTCGTAATCAGGTAACAACTGGTTTTATATTACTAGCATGTTTAACTTTATACCATCTTCTCTGTTACTCTGAATGAAATTTCTAAGCGCTCTGTCATTCGCATTTTGAAGTTGAATAGTTAGGCTGGGCTCTCACAGAGGACGTGTTCCTGCTGAGACCCTCTTGCACTCTGCCAAAAACAAGTCTTATGCAGATCAGAGAATTTGCCACTCCACACCCAAAAACTCTCCTTCCCCCCCTTTTAAGTCAGGGGCAGGCAAATCTGGCATCAGAAAAGCACCCACTGCTTTTTCAAACAGCCGATTGTTTGAGCCATTAACCTTTATCATTTCAGTCTCCCATAATGTTCCATGGAGAATTCTTTTTTTCTAATGTACAAAAAGCAACAGGTTCATTGACTCTAAAATTTAAATAAAAACAAGACAGAAATATCATTGGGGTTTGTTGGGTTTTTTTTTAAATTTTTTTTAACATGATATCCTTAAGTGTTTTTCTTTTATCTGGCTTACACAAATCCTAGCTGAAGTGGAACTGGGAGGTAAAGACTCAGCTATACTTAATATAAATACATTATGTTTTGATTAAGTTATTTACTGGTTTTTCCTTCACTCACTGTACTCACATAACTTGAAATTAAATGCAGAATAGCAACAAAAGATACACAAGGCTGAATATTATTTTTAAAAGTTTATTTGCTTAGCATAGATGAAAACTTTACTTCATATGCAAATAGAAACTTGGGGGCATTCTTTCACTTTGGATAAATAATGGCAACCAGAAATGCTGATGCCATTCAGAGTAAAGATACTGAAAAAAATACATTCTGGGTTACAGGTTTTAAACATAATGCATATGCACTAAGTACCATTCCACAGAAACCTCCGTGTATAAAGCTTATGTTTTATATAGACATGCAAATATAATGACTTTCAGCAGCTGGGCTTCAGTGCATTTCAGGAACACAAAACTTAGTTATCACTTCCACATAAAGCCACCAGGATAGTTTCATAATCCCCTTTGAGTTCATCCTGTAAATTTAAGCATGAAGAGTGCACAATTGTTAGAATAATTGTCTCAAGAAAAATAAATTTCAATTAACAATCAATATACATTGATCAAATATCAGTGCTCCATCTATATAAATTAACCACTTGATAAGACACCAGTTAACCTCAGACTGACCTGGAAATGAGTATCCTCACTGAAGTTATTCGTATGACCCAGAAATAAATGCATGCATTTCCAGAGTGGAGCATAGGTAGACAAGGCTAGTAACCTTGCTACGAGGTCTAGTAGCATAAGTGAAGAAGAGAAGTACAGAAGATTTTTCTCTACCCAGGAGCTTAAGCTTTTACTCTAAATAAAGTGAAAATTTCCTTCTTAATCAATGCTCATTAATACTGAAACACTTTGCGTGCACGTTTTTTCTAAGAGCATCTCAAACAAAGGCTAACAGTACAGTGAGACTCTATTCACCATGGGATTGCTTATTCAGCTTGATAAAAATGGATAATATGCATTAAGTATGCAGTGTAATTATGACATGCATTTCTCATTTTCTCTAATTTGAATCCAGTTTTCAGAGATATATGAATTGTTTAGCGTAGCCAAGCTATGCCTCAAGACATTTGGATGTAATCACCTCTTTGGAACATGATGAGGCGGTGTAATTGTGACCTAAATGCAGATCACACACATGCTTAAGGGAAGATTAAAAGTGACCTTTGGCACCTAACTGAAAACATAGCAGACACCAATAAAAATCCAAAAGGCATTTTCATACATGTAGGGAATATCCTTCTACTCCAATCAAGACATCTTTTTTTCAGTAATATCTACTATTCTCCACAAAGATGCTTTGCCAGTTTAGCTCTCTTCAAGTCCCTCACTGCTCAAATTTTCAGAAAAATAGGTTGGGTGGTCAGTCCCTTTTAACAAAATGTTTTTATTTGTATAACTCATTTAGGTTAGGTTATAGGGAAAACAAGCCATATAAATGTTAACAAAATTTAAAATTCATTTGCTGGAGTACCCCAAATGTTAAAAGCCAATATCCAGTTATGTCAAATATCTCTGTTAGAGCTATCATGGCAATCATCTCCACTCTCCTGCCAATGTACTGCTTGAGTACAGGAATTTGGGGGTATTGTACTCTCCATCCAGCTCTTGGCTTCTACTCTAAGGTGAAATCCTGAGACATGCATTACCACTAACAATTACTATAGTTCTTTTGACAAAAACTTTGGCCTGGAAAAGGAATTCGTTCTCCCAGCCTGTGGGCCATTGGAAACATGAGTTACTCATCTACAACGAGCTACTCAGGATGAACTGGTGACTGAGGAGTAGAAAAGTGAATGGACCTTCACAGGACTTCAAAAATCATCCCGTTGTTTTGCATTTTGCACGTCAGGTGGGAGGAAACCTACCATAATGGCTTGGCGAAGAGAGATGCCATACAGACTCCTGTAATAGCCTTTGATCTCATTCATATCCACTTCATGGCGCGACACCATGATTCTGATGAGGTCTTTGTGCCGTGTCCCATCAGACTATTCAAAGAACAAAGAACAAAGAGGGAGGGGAAAAAAAGGGAAAAGGATTATACTACTTACATCACTGAAATATCTTTAATCAAGTTCTATGTGTTAATTCATCAGACTTCTCTATAGATGAACATACCCCTTTCCTTTTCCTTCAGTATCTCTCATAACAGGGAGGTCTCATATCTGCCTTATGCTCCCTATGAGCACAATTTGCTTCTGATAGGCTACCTCCACCCTGTTGGTTTGGGGTTTTTTTAACATTTTTAAACACTTCTTTTAACTGTTTCCTAAAAATAGACATCTCCTTCACTGTGCTTACCAGACACTAGGGACAGCCTAGACTTCATTGCCTTTGTTCATTACTTTCTTAATAGTGCAATGATCCACATTTTCATAATGTTTTACTCAATTTTTCACGTAGTGCTCCTAACCAAGACACAGGAGTTATGACAATACCTGTATGCTAGACTGTTTCATGATCTCCAGCTGCCTCGCTAACTTGGGTTCCAAATCTGCCAGAAGGATCGTGGATATCTCATTAAAGATTAGGTTCTTGCCAATATCTATAATTGCTTGTCTTTTTCCTTTTCACTATAATTGTTGTTTCATAAGTAAGAAAAGTTCCAGTCACCTTCCTGTCATTGTAACAGTAAAAGGTATATGGACAACACAAAAGTGTGTACGGACAGATACCCTCCTGAACACACTACAGCACACACACAACTCCTCCGATGGGAAATACTCAGGTTTCAAAGAAAGGAACAGAAGGAGTGAGAGAAATATGCTGAATTTCCTTCTGCAGTCCTTCTCTATCACACAAAGGGCCTAGAGATCTCTAGCTAACTTTCTACTCTCCAGCTTATAAAGCACCTCATTTTACAAACAGAAGATCTTTACTTATATTACCTTCATTGCCAAATGGAGTTTTTCAGCAAAGAAAGCTGGCTTGCTTGTGGCACACTTTACTGTAAAGAAGCAGTGAGATAAGGTCAACTCTGCTATACATGTAACAAAAGTCTAGAAAAAAGACACTAAATACATTCTCATTTTTCCTACCCACAGACCCTATTTATGTACTTCTTTGTTACCTTTCTTCAAAATATATGAGGACGAGAAGTTGCTTTCCTCTGTTTACAGTTCAGTCAGTGGAGAACAGTTACTATAAAAACAACACTGTTCTCCCTAGTTTACTGCCACAAAATTAAGGAAGCAGCTGCAGTTCCCAAGGAGATAAATGTAAAAGCATTTATGCCTTTTATAGCAGAGCTGGAGGTTATAACCTGGTATTTTGTAAACCAAGTTATAGTTCAATTTTGATAATAAGAGGGATCTGATGGAAATTATTCTTTTATCCAAAATACGTTTGAAAGTGATATAAAAGCTAAGAATAAGATGGATGTCTGGCTCCCAGTTACTTCCCTGATTCAGCAGCAAGAAGGAGTCCCTTCCTTTCCTTATTGTTCATGAACAGCAGTCACTAAATTTATATGAATATTTTCATTAACAAATCCACAGAAGGAAATTTTTTACATTTTTAATAATTGTATATTATAAATATCCTTGCAACATGAAACTTGGGAGAAGAGTGGGTTTGGTTGAAGACAGGTTTAAAACTATTGGATTTTTAATAAAAACTATGCATGTTCTGACAGCTCTTTCTGATGTATTGATTTCTTTTAAAGTTCTTTCTCTGTTGACACCTTATCTGTTCTCCTTGAAACAGATATCCCATATCAGGAGAGGTATTTCTACCTATTCACCAACTTCAGCTGATTTTAGACGTCAATTAAATCACTATGATTGGATTATATTTTTCAAGGTATTATTTAGCAAGCTTCTCAATGAAGCAGGGTAAGTAGAGAACAGTTTCTGATCAGAGCAATTATGGCAGAAGTGAAAATTAAGTTTAGTCAGCACACACAGTAGGTTTCAATCTGCAGAACCACTTACCAAGGGCGGTGAGGCAGTTCTCAATGTCACCCTTCAGCTCCAAATCCAGTACCTTGTTCATGTCATGCTTGCTGTATTTGGTATACTTCTGAAAGACTAAGTAAGAGAAGAAAACAGTATTCTCCCTGCATTGTCTCTGCCTGTCTCTGTCCCCACTGCTGCAGCAGAGGACTGTTTGTGGGTCCTCTCTCACTTTCTTCAGACAGCACAGCGTACAGCAGTGTTACTGCATGGACTGGTGGAGTCAGTGTACGGAACAGGACTTGGTTAGGATGGAAGGGTTCATTTCCCCTTGGTGGGGTAGAGGTGGCCGACAGACTACACCAGAGATGTGTGATAGCCCTCTGTCTAGGGCAAACTAGCTAAAAAGCAAGACCATTTTGGGGAGCTCTCATAACCTCTGCCACTCTGATTGCTTGGCACTGTGATCACAACCCAGCTGAGACTTCGGTTTTGTTAACAGCCTGAATGATATTGCTCATCTCTACAGCAGAAAGAACAGCCAGGCTGCAAACCACACCCCTAGTCAGCAAGCATGCTTCCAGCTGGGGTCATGTCTCGATAATCTGTATATTCTCTGAATTTTGAGCAGGCCATGCTCAAAAATCATCCCAGAGAAGCATGAAGCTTTGCTCAACATACCCCTTCGAAGATGTGGGTAGCTTCTTGTAGTAAGAACCGTAACAAACACACTGGTGTCTGTTCCTTTCCTTTTCTCTCCTGCTTCATACAAGGCCTGTCATAAAGAAAAGAAGGTGGCAAAGTCAATACGGGAATTGTAAAACTCAAACTGTACTTTTGAGGAATAGTCTACTTTTGAGGGCCATTGCTTGTTCGGAATGAACACTATCCCTCGGCACAATCCAGATCAAAACTCTACCCTACCTCAGACTACCTCCAGCTCTGTCAAATCATGCTTAGTACTTCACTTATGTCATAATAGTACCTAGCGAACACTATGCAGCTAGAAAACATATATAGAGATCATCATCTAGCTTTCCTGGATATACCACATTTTTGCATGAAGTTATTTTTCACTCGTCTTGATAGCAGTCTGCATGGAGGTTCAGGACTGGTAGGATTTCTTAAGACTGACAAACTAATTTCTGCAACTAACTGGTCCACTATGCAGGAGAAGCCTATGTACCAAGTGCTTCCTTATCTTTCCAGGAGCGACTTTTGCTTTCAGGGAAGTAAAAACCGAATCAGTCTCCTCGATTTTCCTCACCTCCTCAAACCTCTCTAAGAGTAATCATTAAAGACCTCCACACGGCACGAAGATCTAACACTCGCATCGAGATAAACAATACTGAACTTTTGAGCTTAGACAAAGTATTCATTTACTTTCATATCCAGGGCTGATGACAGAACTAAACTCCTTACGTAGCAGGAATTAAAGCAGTATTTCTCAACAGCCTTTCCTTGGCTGGATTTTTTTAAAATCCAATTTGAAGTAATCTAAATTTAGATTGTACCTGTAATGTAACATTTTATAGGTGAAAATTCAGTAAATACTCCTAAGTTTTATCAAGATTTTAGCAAAAATAGTCCCTCTAATGTTGAAAGAAATAAGAAAAAGATCAGATGTTTATCTTAGAATTATTGAGAAAATAACTGTGAGGTTTATCAATAATCTTAAAATGTTCATCATTGTAAAGAAATAGCTATATCTAACAGTGCAGAGGTCACACTGGTGAATGCACGGTAGCTAATTTTGCACATAGATGAGTACACCCTCGTTCCTTAATTCAAGAACTGTTTTATAAACAGGAGGAAGACTGGGTCTGGTTCCTCCACTTGTTGACTTGTGCTTCAAACGGTCTGCATGCTTCACATGAACTGTGGATGAGGTCTCACAGAAATGTTTCTGAAGTTAGATACTAGGCTGAAGATCTAATTTCCTTCATCTAGTGAACTTACATGAACTTTGGAAAATACTATCTCCTCAGAGATGACTGCTATATGACATTGAAATCTCTGTTAGGTCTGCAGTATACAGGATTCAGACAGCCAGTGTAATCTCAAGTAAGTCAGAAGAAGTTCTGCAAGGTGCCATGTATGACCTTACCCTGGCATCATTGTCAGCAAGTTCATCATTCACGTGAGGATTTTCACATCGATCAGCCTACATGGAGAAATAAATAAAATTTCATCAGTACTCACAATCATTCAGTTCACTAAAGCTCAACATTTTAAGAGTTCTGCAGCACCACTCTCATACATAAAATAATATGTAACTGGAAATAGCTGCAGTTATGTCAACCATTCTGTGAATACAGCTGCTGCATTTGTAATCAGAGAACATACTTCTACAGCCATCAGCAACTTATTTCTTAAGTCCTACCTAAAAATCCACTGGAAGTATTTGTTTCTTGACATGAAACTACAGGCTTCGAACCTGTGACTTGCTCCCTTATGATCATTCAATAGATGCCTTTCAAGTTGATTTGAAATTTAAAACTGAAAATCCAAACCATGCACATGGATGTATTAAAAAATCATCCTGTGTGCAAGTCCAAGCGACATATACATATACTCAAAAATCAAATATGTAGTCACTTTAAAACAGTCTTTTTGTTTGGGAGGTCCAGTGTTTGAACACATCTACTTTTGAATGTAAATTTACAAAACAGTTTGTCCACTTGTCAACTCCCTGACCTTGTCCCATCATCTACCTACTAGAAACATACCTTAACAAGGAAAAAAAAGTTTATTTCTCTAACTCTGAGCATTTCTCCTTCTTTTATTTCCAGTCAATTGACATGACATTATGCCTGCTGCTTTTTCTAGTGCTTAAAGATAGCACAAAAGTTTTGAAAGCATAACTGATAAAAAGGAAATATGTTTTACAATAAATAATAAAGTTTTTTTAAAGGCATTTGAGATAAAATCTCATTATAGTTTGTTTAAGAACAAGGTCAAGGATATGAAAGCAAAAAAAAGCAATGCAAAGTAATAAATATTACCTAAATTTTTATTTATTGTATGTCTCTCTAAAATAGCCTTGACAACATTGATTTTTGATTATAGATATTGTCTCTCAAAATGCTTAAGCATAGCATACCTTGGCGAGAGCAACCAAAGCCTTTTGAAAGTCTCCAGATGTGTCAGAGATGATGTCTTGTGTCAGATCTCTCTTCAGCACTGAAATCAAATCATAGTTTGCTCTTTATCAACTAAGTTGACTAGATAATTTTTAAAGGTCCCTTCCAAAGCATTCTATTATCTTTTTGAGTCTTTTCTTAATTTCCCACTTAAATATGTCCACTAGAAATGTAGTTTTCTTACTTTCTCTCATTTCCTTTTAAGTGAAGGCGTTTATTTTTGACATATCCTCTAAATCCTGAGACGTGCCGTGAAATTGGAGGTTAAACCCAAAATGTGCTGAAAAATACCCTCTAAGGCCTTTTGGGTATCATTGTCTTGGGTTTCTTCTTGTGAAATATAAAACCCTTTTTCTGACTCTTTTTCATTTTTATTTCTGGCTGTTCTTATCAGTACTGAACTCAAACACAAAACTCTCCCAAACTCAAGGTATTAGTATGGGCATCTAAGAAGAAATGTCTTGGTAAAAGCTAGCTCATCATCTCAGAAAAAAGGATTAAATTAGACAACACAGCAAACTCGACATATAAGAGAGATATCACATTACAATTTAGCAATTTCTTCAAACGTTTTCCCCCTGTAGTTCACTGGTTGCTCATACTGCTAGCATGTCTATGTTACTAACTCAGCCAGATATTTTTTTTCCAAGTCTACCCTTTTATCTTAAAATGTCAGCCAAGGTTTAGTCACAGGGGAAGAAAAGCAGCGTTGTTTTGTGTGCATCCCAGAAAGCATCTAAATGTGTGACTCATTCCAGGAGACACACACAATCCCAGCAGGTGTGATGTATCTTCTCCTGCATTACTGGAATGTACACAGGTCAGCAAAAGTCACCATGACCTCCCTCCCCAGCAAATTTGTCAAATTTTTGTGAAGCTTCATTTGCCTCCTATACTGTTCTCAGCTCCTCATACTAAGTGAGGCTGTGACACTAATGTGTCAGCTATAGGGTTGTACCATTAAAACTTCTTTCTTGCTCTGAATTACCTTCTTTGTAGTATCTGTTGGCTTCTTTGATCTCTTGGTTGGTTCTTGAGGCCAGAATCTCAATTAAGGTATCTTCATCAGTTCCAAGCCCCTGAAAAAAGTGATTGATTTTTTAGAGATGTTATTCAATAGGGCAAACTTATAATACATAATAGAAATAAGATAAAAATCATTGGCTTGGCTTTGAAGGCACCACATGGAATGAGAAATAAAAATTAAAAACATTGTGCTTCCGTATAATATTGCAATTTCAGGTCTTTTAGAAATGAATTTTTAGCACATCTAATATACTGTTGCCCAAAAGAAGTGCTAAAGGGATCAAACCATGTACATAAAAGATAAGAATATAAAATCTATGAAGAAAAACACCTCCTTCCCTTTTTTCTTTCTCTTATGTAAACATGTATGTAAACACTATGGTTCCCATTAGCAACCAGTTTTCAGAAGGCAGAAAGAGTTCCTTCTCTCAAAAGAATCTCCAACTCTGAAATTCGGCAGAGATAATTGAGTCTTGTTCTCATTAACTGAATTATCAATACAGACTTATTTTACAAAATGAAGTTAAAATAAAGATAATACACAAGCCTTGAAATCTATGTCCAGTGTCATTTACAGGCCTTGATAATTACTGGTGCTCTCTAGGAAAGTTCTTCTCTCAAGATTTTGCCTTACCTTCATAGAGGCTCTTAATTCTTCAGCATCAAATTGAGCTGGAGTTTTGAGCAAAGCCACAACAACATCTTCTAGGTGGCTTTTCAGAGCTTTTTTCAAAGCATCTTCTAGACTCTGTTTCAGGAAGAATAAGAAACACACTAAGCTTAATGAGTGGTAAAGGTGTAGCTGCTGTTCAGCTGCATTCCAAAAATTAGTCTGACCTCTGATCAGACTAAGTCTACATCATCCCTTTATCCATAACAGAAAGAACTACGAAGCTCTACTTCAAGTTTCAAATTTGTCTCCATGTTAATCAAAATGTCAGGCAGGGTTTTTCAGTAAATATTCAGGACTACCTTCACACATTGCAGTTCAGCCATACTGAACCATTTACAGCATCAGAAGAAGACTCAAAATAGTCTGCTTATTCTTCAAGAGAAGATAATCCATATCGGTCTTACAATTACGACTGAGTTGCTTATTTGTGTAACATTTGAATTCATCATTTGTTGCATGAAGGATACAGAGTTTGAAGAGAACATATGCAATACAACCCTAAACAAAATCACAAGTCCTGGAGATATGAGCTATATTCTAATTTGACCTAAATTTAAGAGGGGTGAAAAAAAAATTACAAATCTGATTTATTCTGAGCCTATGTAAAAATGCCCAGTAGCCTTATTCTGTTTGTGTCCAGGTTGGAGCTGTAAGAATGAGAATGTCAACCTGCTCTGTCAGGATAGCTAAACCAATGAGATTATTTCAGAAAAAGGCACTATGTCCATATCTGGTTTTGTTCTGCTTTTGATGGTGTGCCAGGAGTTAAGGCATCAGATAACCTAACAGCATTATTGTCCTTGAAGACCTGACATTATACATCTAATATAATTATTTAAAAAATATAGTTGCAAAGCTAGAGCTTTCTCTGAGGGAGGAGAGGGCTGTGAAAATCACAGGTGAGGTTTCCTGAACATAAACAGGAAAGCTAGGCTAGAGTTGAATATTAGACTTACTTTCTAAGCTGGCCTTTAAACGTTACCCTCAGAGGAATCCCTGTCCGAGGAACAAATGCTCAGTATGCCTGGTATGCCAACTGTGAAACTAATTTCAATGTAGAGTTACAGGTCCAACTGGAGAAAACCTTTAATAGGGAAGCGTAAGAGCAATTTAAACACTTTGCAGAAACATGCAGTAACTTCCAAGCTTCTCAGTTACGGGGACTAGCAGTTTTACTACTTAGAGACAGGAGAACACTAGAAGCCCCTCCCTATGACGGTGCTGGTATACTTGGGGAACACTGTTATGGTCCTACAACTCTCCTATCCTATTCAGTATTCTGTCTTTTCTCATACATACCATTTGAGCCAGGAGAAACATTTATATTCTGGGCAAAAATTTAAGCTTGGGTTGAATATACTTTACCTTTCCTTTAGCCTGCTGATAGGCAGCTTTAATCTGCTGACGCTGAGCATTTGTTCTTTTAGTCAAGATGTCAATGATGGTGGCTTCATCCACACCTATGAATTACCAAACAAATCCCAATATATTCAAAGTGTATGCGTCATTTGGCCAGTTACATTTTTTGTTATTATTATCTGCTTTATGTTGTATTTTGAACTCCTGACAAATTCAAGTTTAACCAAAGGGAAAGCTGTAACCATTCACAGACTCACAAGATTAGTGATGTAGCTAAGAAACCAAATAAATAGGTCCCTATAGGACACAGAAATTTCATACAAAAAGTCTCACAATGTTCTGAGTGTAGAATTTTCCACTACACTGAAAAAAACCTGAAAAACCCCAAACAAACAAAAACCTATACAAAAAAAGAAAATAGATGGCATACTAATTTAGTCTCAGTAAGTCAAACTGGAAAACCTTTTGAAGTACAAAGTGCCAAATGTGAATTTCATTAAAAGAAAGAAATGTAAAAGAAGTATACAAAATATTATCAGCATAATCACTGTCTCTTGCAGGAATTTTATGGAAATAAAGCCAAAAAGTGTTAGAATGGTATGTTGCAGTATTTTTCCCTTCCCTAGAAATTAAATTTTTACACTTCCCTCAACATATTCAAGAACTTAAATATATCATTAAGGTCTGAAACTGTAATACAGCACCAGGTTATCAAACAGCTGAAATACTTCACCAAGTGGCATAATTTACTGTATTTCCAAGGTTTGAAAAGTAGAGGCCCCTCTGCCACTTGCCATTGCCTCTTGCTCTGATATTTTATTCAGTGCTGTTCTTAAAATTTCCTAAGAGTCCTAATGCAGCAAGTTAAATATTTACTCCTCTTACCCTTTACAGTAATAGCTCTGTCCAAAGCAGCAACATCAGCTGATGGATCAAAATTTGGGTATGACTGTACTCCACGGCCACCTTTTGAACTTTTCTGCAGAGGGAAAATAAAAAATAAAATTTAAAAAAGAAAAAAAAATTGCTCATACCAAAGAATATTTTTGTATAGAAGCAGTTTTGGATGCCTAAATAAACTATGCCTTTGGGATTGCCTTTTGTCATCAAGTATCATACAGTTTTGTAGCTACAAATAATTGAACAGGTTCAGTAATGGATATGCATTGGATCTATTCCTTTCACAGCTCTTATATTAAACAGAAAGTACTTCATAAATTTGTTTAGGTACCTGAAGACCTATTTCTTAGTGTAAGTTGGATTGCAACAGAAATGATTAACTGTCATAATCAGGAAATTATGCTCAAATTAAATCCTACAGGCACTTCCAGTAAAGTGCCAATTTCTACTGTTCATCTTATGTAAACTGTGAGGGTCTCCTCAGCTGACTCATGTCTATGTTTTCAGACACTTCGTGCCTTCAAGATCTTGGAGAAGAGTTCAAGCCCAATCCTACAAGGAAGTGGAGACTTGTTATTGTTGCCCAGCTTCTTTGAAACTTTAGACATAAGCCACAGTCTTCACAAAGCATTATCCACTATCTGGTTTTGGTGAATCTGCTCCTAGAAAGGCACTCTCTGGTCAATATCTGAAGGCCTCTGGGAACTCTAGAACAGATCACACGGCTTGCCTTATGTCAGCAATAGGGCACATCAAGTTACTGGTAGGACCTATAACTTAACAGCACTAAATAACTGATGCTTACTAGTATTAGAGAAGCTATAAAATGCTTCAAGATTCTTGGATGAAATATTTCTACAAAATTCCCATTGTTCAGATATATGGTGAGTTTTCTATTAGAAAATGTCAGTAGCTTAGATAGATGGTTCAGAATCATCTATAATTTTTCTTGTTTCAAAAACTAGTATTTTAATTTTTTTAAATCCTTTACCATTAAAACAAAATACCCCAAGAGAAAGGGCAAGGTTTTATGAATACATGTTTTACATACAACACTTTTTTATTGAATTTTGGATGCTTCTAGCATCTGATAATTAAATGTTCATCTCCCTACACAATGATCTTACTAGGAGTTGCAAGAGAGCAGACAGACTGTGTACTTAAATCAGTCTCTTGCATACTTTTCAAAAGTTCATTGTGTGCTAAGCCAACAAAGGAATGGGACTGTCTCATTGCCTGTTTCTCAATCTCACAAGCTAACCTTTGTATACCGGTTTCCATGCCAAACTTATCTAGCAGCAATACAAAACTGACTGTAACCACCACAGCCAAGAATGTCTCAGGACCCTGGGAACAGAAGTGAGATAGGATGGTGGAGCCAAAGGTTTATGCACAAAATGTTGTGGAGTCAAAATTACAAAATTCACAGGGGTCTAGAGCAGAAAATCCTTGCTTACTGGAATTTCCCCTACACGATTTTGTTTTCAAAATTTAAATTTTTTAGGGAACTCATGTGACTTCACAGTGTACTGCTTTACCTTTGCTTTCATTTCAGTGTCTTTACCTCATCATCACAAAGATTCTCCACATCCTCCTAGTGCAGTAACTCTTGATTCCTCACTATCATATCTCTCCCTTCTAACCTCTAGCAGTACTCACTGTCTGAGGCTTTTGGTTACGTGCTGTGGCTTGCTCCACCATAAGCATGACGTGTGACTTGAAAACCAGGATATATACTAGTGACTTTACTTCCTCCTTTACATTCCTGGGCTCCAACTCATGGCTTTCTAAACCTCAGCCAAGGAGTCCCTGTTTTGTTCACATACATTAACTGAACACGTTCTTTCACGTTCAAACAACTCAGCATCAGATTACTTTAAAGAAGACGATTTTAGTGAATCAGTGACTGGCCACTGGGAATTACAACTTAATCACACTGTCTAGTTCTGCCTAGGAATTGATAACTAGACTGATGGGTGCAAATAGGAGCAATTTTTCATCTAGCAGCACACTTCTTTGGTTATACGGTTACATTAGACTATACACTGCAATAAATCTGGGTTCTAGTTCTAGTACACTGGAGTTTTGCCACTGTTTTTCCTCCATTTGCAAGTATGAAAGGTATTTAAATGCCTTTAAAACATTTGTAAGAGTGCAGGAAAATAAGCATGATGCTCTCAAAAGTTGATAATACTTACGATACATTCCTGCTCTTGATGGTCCATGAACCATGCCTGCTTCAGAAATTCTGATACCATAGCCATGTTGACAGTTTCTGGGAAGAGATGCACCAAGATACAAACCATTTTTCATCATTTTCAGCACCAGTGCAACTCAAGATTTCCCACCCTTAAAATCGTTTCTCCAGCACTATGACCTGCAGTGGTTAGTGTCCCTCGTGGTAACTGGCCTGTGAGGTTGGAAGCAGGTAACTGTGATATTTCATGGGTGATGTGATGCTCCACAACTGCTTGCTCACCCCTACAATCTTAGCCACTTTCAGAAATTTCAGTTTAGAACAGCAGAATTACTATTTGCTTCTAGCATCACACTAGCATCAGCATTGACTTACAAAGGGAAGTTACTAGAAACCAATTTGTCTGTCTGTCTTAGTAGTTAACCTATCATCTATGCCCCTTCAGTTCGATCATTTTGAAATTCACTCGTAAACAAGTGTTCTTGTCTCACCATTTACTGAGGTTGGAGTTCTTGTGTATCATGTTAGGAAAAAAGATATTCCTTTGTTAAATATGCTTTCATGTAATTTCTTTGACTAGACATTTTCTAAGGAAGATGAGTAAATCTGGATAGTTTTATATACATTGTTTTTTATTTCTTACGTATTTCCCACAATTTCTGCATGATAATAATAAGATACTACCAATTTAAGAAGAGAAAAATAAAAGAAATTTTTGACTTTTACAACTCAAAAAGAGAATCAACCCAGCTTTTCTACAAATCATTATGCAGCAAAGGAAAAAATGAGTGGTGATGTGACATTAAGTATTCAAAAATAATGACTAGGTTGCTTCATAAAAACTTCTGTTGCTGGTTTGAGGAATATTCTGTTTGCTAACTGAAATAGTGGGGGAATAGAAAGAAGAAATCAATGGTTTATCAAATAAAGTTATTTAACTACGTTATTTTCTTAAAAATATTCTTCCTCAGCAAACTCTAGGGAAGACTTGGTTTTAAAGCATACATATTACCAATAACTAGAGATAGTGTTGCTGAGTAAACCAGACTGACCTTGAAACTGCTGTTAAGAGACAAAACTCTGTTTGCAGCCTTGGGGTACAGATCATACACACAATTTTAAAAAATTATGTTAGTTATGCTGCTAACACATCCACTCTGTCCTGTAGGAAGGACAGAGACCAGTCTTTTGAATCAATACAAGTTCAGGACCAAGGAGTGTAGCTGCAGTCCGGCTCTTTCTTTCCCTCACAGCAAAATTGTAAAGCTTACTTCCACATTCAGCAGCCAACTAAGTGACAAACACCTCACACAGCCTGCCTGCAGTTCTCCTTACCACACCTCTCCGAGGTAAGAGCCACCTATATTCCCTCTTCCCCAAAAAACTCTTGCTTTTGTTTCCTTCCCTTAGGAAGGAATTTAGGTCTCCCTGTGCTGCTGGAAATACTGAAACAGATTTAAAATCAGTATTTGGATGTTATTTAGAGTGGGTCTCAACTGGGTAAATAACGGACAGAATATTGAGTCATATTTAAGGACCAACTTTTATGAACTGCTGTTTATTCAGGACCAGAAAATCATGCTTACATCACAACTGCAACCAGCACTTTTCTCAAGCTGTCAAGAGTCCTGCACTCTTCTTGTATTGACAGAAGTTAGCAAGGGCAGATGGAGCACTACCTGAAGTTCTGCTGCATTTTATAACACCACACATGAAGGCCATATGCAGCGTGAGTAAAGCCCTTAAAAATCTCCATACTGGGTGCACTGAGTCATCAACACTGACATGTGCTGGTGGGTCTGCTGACCAGCTGACCCACAGGGCACAGAACCACTCCAAAATGTGGAACAAGATTCAGTCTCCCTGCACCATATCTGGGAAGACCTGTGTTTTGCTTGATAAAGGAACAATTTTCCTTTAGGAAAACTGGGAGAGTTGGCTTCAGGAAGCACTGCTAGACCATCCATTTCTTCTACATATTCCCACACCCACCCTTGACACCTAGCTCTAAAAGTTTTGCTGCCCTTGGGGCTGGCTGGGGCAGAAGGCTACTAGACTACACTAAATTGTGTTTATTAAGCCTCTAAAACTTTATGTCTTTTCTGATTTAAATTATACAGTAAGAAAAAAAGTCTGTGCCTTAAAAACTTCAAAGAGTTTGGGGTTTTTTTCTTTTGAAATAAAGACATTGACTGTGGATCCATCTATTTCCATCTAATAAACAAATAATGCAATTTTAATATAAGCCAAAGTAGGCAATGGCTCTTGAGAGGAGCTAAAGACCTTAGTCTGTTTGAATTAGCTTAGCAAGGTAAGAAACCAACTTACCTATAAAACTCTTCTTCTGCTTTGGAAGAAACTACAGCCGGTGAGAAAAAAGAAGGAAAGATTCCTTCCTGGAATCTAGGAAGATAGCCAGACCCTGATGAAGACAAGGTCTTGCCCAATACTTTGTCTCCTGCCACTCTAAAGTGCAGAGAGATCATGTAAACGATACCTAGACCCAGGAGGGACACATTCAGTCCAAGTATTACTTTAATATATAATGAAAAGGACTGAAAGAACTGATGGCTTTCTATCATACATTTTTGTCTACTTTTATGCTCGGGACATAGATTGTTAGCAAGCAGAGGAAAATAAATCATGTTCTCACTGAGAGAAGCAAACAGAAGGTACCACAGAAAAGTGTGATGCTCCTTTCTGGCTGCTCCATACCAGGTACTTACTTCACACTTATTCTGTTTAATAAAATATTGTCCCACTATGTGAGCTATGTGTCTCACTTCCCAGTCTGGAATTTGTAGATGCCTCGTTGAAAAGAAAAGAGGATCAAGAAGTTAATTCTCTGCATGAAAAATATTGTGGGTTTTATCATGGGAATTATCAACATTGCAACTGGATTGAAAATTCAGAGAGCCATCCAGACTGAAAGCCCTAACTCTTGTTTCACAAAAATCACCACAATATTGTTTCTGCCTGGCTCTTAATCCCCTGACAATGCACCCTTGAACCAGGCCTGTCAAAACTTTTTAAGGTTTTGAGAAAATACCTTATTAAAAATATTTAAAGACACAAACTAGATTTTTACCCTTCAGTCTGTGTCAAATGACAGCATTTATCTATGCTTATTTAACCATATCATGCAGCATGTTAGACATATAGTTACTTTCAAAGGCTTGATACCACAATCTTAATGTAAGTTACAGTCATGACACCCAGTCAGAAAAACAGGCAGAAGATCTAACACAGTAATTTACTTTGTGGTGGAAAGTCTGCTGAATAGGAAAACATCAGAGAGAAAAACAATCTCATCCTTGTAAATTTCAACGGAAAGATTTAGCAGAACAAACCCCAGATGATACAGCTTCTATGTGGCTTTGCCAAGTTCTCAGCCAGGAAACCAGGATTTTGCTCTTATGCTTCTAAAAGATAGCTTTTGATTTCTAAATTTTTTTTTTCTGATTTGATTTCTAAGAGATTTGCTTCTCATCGCTTTCATGAGCAATGTCTCTTCTACAGTCCTAAAGCAACAAACTGTTGTTGAAGTAGAAACAGCTGTTTCTATTTTTTCAGTTTACACACAAAGAATAATATTTTCCTAGGAACTTGGAACTTGGAACTAGGTTTTATTGCAGATTTCTACAGCAGCCTACTAAAAAGGCAAAGAGAAAGTATATGAAATGGTCAACTGCAAATAAGTTTGTTTTTGAGGTTTTAACCATTTTTTATTCCCTTTATTTAATTGCGTAAAATGTTCCAAAATGGAAAGAATTTCTCCTGCCCACGCCCGTCTTTTTCCTTGGGGCAAATCCAACCCACAGAAAGTTTGCACCAGGTCACTTGACAAATTCAGCATACAATTCTTAAAGTGTGCTGGGTCTACAGAGAGCAGTAATGAACGACAAAATCCTACCTTACTCCTCACAAACACTGCCTTGCAGGGCTGCACAGTCAGGAGCAAAGGAGCCGAGGGCTCTCAAAGCTTTTATAGCCTTTGCAGAAAAACCCCACCCAGCAACCAGTGTTTCCACGGCCCCGGTAACCATCTGCGGCAGCTATATCTGGGTGCCACCCAAAATGGAGAAACATTAAGGAAAAAAAAGGAGTCATTGCGAAACTATGTGCTGGCAAAAGTACGTGCAGATTTCTGAAGGGAAAAGACAAAAAACGAGCAAGCCATGGCAGCTCTCCTCTCCTTTCCTGCCCTGGCCACATCCCCTACGTGAATAAATTGCCATCAGTCTTTGGGGATCATATGATTAAATGTTAAGAAAACTAAACTTCAGTTACTCTCTTCACATTTTGTCATGTCTGATACCATTTCAAAGTGAATATATTAAGACATATCTATGCCCAGTGAAACTTTGAGAGAAAAAGGGTGAAGAGTCAAGGCAGCATCCTTACTTAACTGACATCTGGTGGCTATCATCTCTGCTTCTTTTGCCCATGGACCCAGGGCAGAAATGGCCCAGGAATGAAACATGTCTAGTATTTAATATAAATAACTTTTTTTTTTTTGAAAGAAACTCATGGAAAATGGCAGGCTTAATATAATGGCAATAATTGGCATATGCCTAATCAGAAGAAGATTGAAACAATCAGATTAAACTCTGAAGTTCAAAGGGAGAGTGGTTTGCACAAGATGAGGATATATCTGCTAGAAGTGGTTTTCTGCAAGCACTTCCTTGCAAAGCCAGCCCAACACAGCACCATGCATATCACTAACATCTCAGATTGGCCTGAAACAGGATGCCCAGTGAAGAAATACCTCTTGTGGAACCAGAAGTGTTTGCAATAGGCAGATAGGCCTCCCAGCAGACTTTCATCCTTCTTCTTCTGACTTGCTGCAACCCACTGGTACTCCCAGCAAGGTTGATCTGCCTCACATGAACATACACGAAATGCAGTCTTCCCTTGAAACCCATGTCAAACAATTTATTAAATAAGGAGGAAGAGGAACAGACTGATGGCAATTTTTAGAGGGCACCTTCACAAATGTCTCAAATGAAACATAACACACATGCACATTCCAGCACAGTTTGCATCTTCCTCTGTACCCCCAAGTGTGTGGTGTTCAGTAATTTCCTCTTCACAGCCAAGGAGGTCCCCATCCCACCAGCTTAGGGGAGAGCCTCCAGGAGTGCTGAAGAACACAGTGGTCAGGCCACCCCAGCCCCAGGATCTGCCCTCAGCAGTGGCCTCAGCCCTTGCTCCGCACTTGAGTCACTGCCCTGCTGCCTTACAGAGGGCTGGGACTGAAAGTAGAACCCAGCCTACGGGCTGATGGCCTGTCATGTTCCCGTTCCCAGAGAGGTGCCAAGTCCCTGGAGCTGGGGCTGCCTGCAGCGCCCTCCCCAGCTGTCCTGCTCCTGGCTGGGGTGGTGGGATAGGAGGGGCTGCCAGGCCCTGCCTTACTGACCCTCATGAGAACGCTTCTGACCTCTAGGGAGATCCCAGCCCTCCTGACTCTCCAAGAGCAATTTTCTCCTATACTCATTATTTCTTTTCCCTCTGTACGTTTAATATATCATTTGAAAAAAGTATTCGGATGTTATTCAGTGAGCTGAATAACTGAAGGGGCCTACTCGCTGACAGTGATACTGTGAGTAAGCTGTCAGGCTGTATTTTGGTTTGTTTATTTAATTATAATGTGTGATATTCAGATTACCTTAGCCCTCCTGAATTCCATGACAGTAGCAGTCTAATTTCACTTGGATCAGTCTTGTTCACTTGGCCAAAATTTCTGTTTATACACTTTTTCTGGGACAGTTTCCCCTGCCTATTAATGAGCACAGCTGAGGGCTACAAGTGTATAGTAACACACTCCTCCATGATGAATTTTTTTCAAATATAGTTTTTCCCTAATCAGATTATTATCCCATTTTTATCATAGTAATTTTTCACCTCTGATTTAGTTTTTTTGGGCTGTTTTATTTTTAATCTAATTGCATTGTCTTTCAGGCCCATGTTTCCACCTTCAGAGTGATCTCACAGGAAGGCATTGTGTGACTATTTGTTGCAGAAGCTGTTTGCATTTGCTTTTCCTGCATTTGCATGTTCTTAATGCACGGACAGATGTTGACTCACTGTCTTCCTGGAGCTCAGCTGAGTCACCATCTGCACTAGAGTGATTTATAGTACAAAATGCTGCCACTTAAAAAAATCAATTTAATTGGATAGAGCTCCTAGCAGTTGTTTATCGTTAAGTTTTTTACTGTTATTCTGTCACTTGTTTCATAAAGCTTAACAGTTTACATATTGTTTATTGTTGAGTTGTCATTGTTTATTCAGAAGTGGCACAGCATGCAGCCACTGTCATAGAGGCTTAAAGGTCTCAGAAGTGACAAAAATAAATATGTTTTTTTGCAACACTCAATGTGTTGCATTGAATGCAGTTGCTGCTGAGAGAAAGAGATGTTCAGTGAAAATAGAAAAGAAAAATGGTCACATTTGATAAACTGCCAGATTTGGACATGCCAAATATTTCTGTTAGGGCTAGTGATGACTGCTCTGTTGGGAAGATGGGATTTCCCCAAGTAATCTGTCCTACTCAAAATGATAGCACAATGAGTCAGGAATTTTCATGGAGTTTGAGAGAGAGATCAGTGGCCTTTACATCTATTTCAGAGGCTGCTACCAACCTTCTCTAGCTCTGTGTTTATTCTACCCAAGGTGCCTTAAAGAGGAGTTAAGTTTGGGGTAATTTAGGAAATGGCGATTCTACCAACAGGAAACCAAAACCCAATTTTTCAAATGGCCTTCAGACTGCCTATGAGATAGACTTTAAGTGAAAACTAATGTTCACAAACTGCATTGTTATGAAATAGCATTATCCTGAAAGAGCTCCTGAGAGTACTGTCGGGCAATAAATCGTAAAACAGAGCTCTGCCTGTTTCACACCAGGACAGCCATCCGTTTTCAACCATCCGATAGCAATCCAGAGCCAACTAGAATCTTCCTCTCTCATCATTTGCACCTTGAGACTTCATTCATCTTCAGTAGCTTTTATCCTTTCTATCTAAAAAGACGAGGTGAAACACATTACTCGATTTCCTTGGGCAGCCAGGACCTGCAATGCAGCACCTGTAATCAGGTTTCAGGCAATGGAGGCAGTCATATCGATGATGCAGATCTGAGAGCATGTGTGATTCACAGCAGTCCTACTGAAGGCAGTAATACTTCCAAGAAGATGCTCCAGAGATAACACAGTGGTTTCACTAACACTTATTTACCAATTCCTATACAAATCCTTTTTCAGGAAGCATGTCTCAGTTACATTATTCAGAAAAATATATTTCCTGCATACTGAGGTAAAGGGCCTCTTCAGACCTTCATCTCTTCCTTTGACATTACAAGAGATTAAATATCAGATTCAGCGAGAACAGCTACACTACCTATTCATTTGCACCTGATCTGCATGATTCTAGTGAGGTCCATCTAGAGTCAGGTAGTGATTATGGGCATCCCTGTGATCCTATATCATGGGCTGGGCGGCTTCAAATCTACACATACAATTTCTTTTTCAGTTTCATGCTTAAAAAAATACAGTCATTAGACACAATAGGACATACTCAAAACTGTATAATATCTCTTATGGTTTCTCTGTTAGAGGTTTTATTTTCATTAATATGTTATTTCCCATTCAGATCATGTTTCAGCTCTGAACCTCTTCGCAAGCTTGTAGATAGGGAAGAGATGGGACAACATGCATTTATGTCATGATACTAATTCAAAATACTTCATAAATATTTTTGAGAAATTTTCTAACAAGAATTAATTATATTTGCACTGCATAAAATATTTAACACCTCTGACTTGCAACATGGATTTGCATTTTGTTATTGCCTCATGAAGTACCAAATTAGCAGTAATTCTCAGGCAACAGGAATTTCCTGCTTTAATCAAACATGCTCCTGCTTCCATAATTAGCTTTAATACTTACTCTCCGTAAGTTGCAGTAAGTACCTTTCCATACTTCCATAAATTTTTAGAAGTGTAATGGGATATTCTGAGTCTCATGGTAAAACATGACTTGGCAGAAGACCCAAAATGTTAGTGAACAGCCCCCTGTACAGAGAAATAAAAATAGCCCATCCTCTCATGGAAACAGGCGGAGTGGCCACATCAGAAATCATGTTAAAGTAAGATCATTTTGGTGATTAGAAATCCCATTCAGCTTAAATGAACTCCAGTTCTGACACTTTAACCAGGAATTCATCTTAGGGGCACAAACAGAGAAACACTTCCAGAAGCTTTTTGCCATCTCAGGCTGCCTTTCGGACAAAAACCACTATAGCTGTACGCCAAAGTAATTTGTATGAGGAAAATGTGGACCGTCTAGGAAGCCTCTAGGAAAAATCTTTGGAAATCCTTGTTACACACGTCTTCCTCCAAATCACAGTAGAGCAAAACAGACCTGTTTGATGATGAAGCTGTGACAAATACAGTAAATTACAGTGGAATGTAAAACTCAGTGCACATTCAGGGGAAAGTGCTGAGGGGACAAGGTGGGAGTGCATAAGCTTTTTACCATCCTATGTAGTGTACAATGCTAATCAGAGGATGTAAATAATAACAGGGGTGTCATTCAGGTCAAGGGAACACAAGAGACTTTAAACAATTGAACTGTGCATCAGTGCTGTGGAGAGGCTGGTGCCCTTAAAGGCGAAAACCTCCAAACATCCTCCCCCACAAAACACCGAACCAATGCAAGAGAGTTGGTGGTATGTCACAACTGATCTTAGGAGGAATGGAACTGGGCTGTCTCTTCTAGGGAAACCAAGAAGCAGGACGAGCCGTCCTCTGATTCACAAGAGACTGAACCCTGCTGCACAATTAGATTGTAGCTTCAAAGAAAGAAGAGACAACACTAATTAGCAAAAAATTAATCAGCAGATGAACCACCTGGGTTACTGCAACATGCAGGTTAAATTTAGGCATCTGGGATTTCCCAGATTATTTGGCATTCTGAAATTGATTCCTTGAAGCAGCTTTACCTCTACTGCCATTTCTTGCATCTCTTCTTCTTCTAAAGAAAATTAATATTTTGAGCATTTACAAATGCTCTTGGCATGCTACTTTGGTTGTTTCTGTTGATATACACACCAGTGAATGGATCTATTGGCAAAAAGCATCCAGATTAAAACAATAAAACATACCTTATTCCCTATCTACAATGAGGAGCAAGTATCATGCTCTGAATCTTCAGAATCACTTCAGTCAAGGTGATATGTGTTCCAAATGGCATACCCTTGACATGGGTCCCACTACTATGAAGAAACAAGAATTACATAATAAGTGCATAATAGTAAATCATGTTTTGCTCACCGTCAATGTTCAGGGTGTGGTAAGAATAGTCATAAAACCCTGAGGAAACTATACATGCCATTCACTCTTGTAGTATCTTGTTTCCAGAATCAGTGGGGGTGGTTTGTGGTTAGGAGAAGTTTTTGGAGACTGCTTGGCTGTTACCATTTCACTCAGTAGCTTGCATGCCAAAAGAAGGAGACAGAACTAATTCATAATTAGTCAGTGATCGCAAAATTGGTTTGCTTTTATGGAACATTAGAATAGTTTAATCTCAGATAAAATTAAGGTTTTCACGTACTTTTCCCTCAAATCTTCACAAAACCAAAGTACTGATAGTAAAAAACCTAAGCTGCAGAATTCCATTTGAAAAAGTATTTTTTCTGCCCTCCTCCTTTTGTGTGTTTTTTTCCCTCAATTTAAACTTAAGTTTATTGTTGACATTCAGCAAAATAATTTGTATCCAGGAGATTTCCTACAGGCTTATGTATTGTGATGTTAAACAAGAATTCTTTATTGTGTTTCCAGGTAAAACCCCAGAAAACACATGTTCTTTTGTTTCAGTTTTGCTCTAGACTGGATTGCCTCAAGACTGCTGTTTGGGAAGAAATACCTCTAGAGCACAATGGGTAACACGGTGCAAGCCACAGTCATTAATGAGAAATTTTAAAGAGTTTAAGCTTGTTTCTGTTTTAAAGAGAAAAAGGTTCAAGACATGTTTGTATTTGTTGTAATTTGTCCCACTACAGAACTGCCTAAAGGTACATAACTCACAGCTTGATTTGCATTTGATATTCCTCAAAGGAGAAAGGTGCAGAGGTAACATTTCAAATGTAGCCCAATTCTATACTAGAGTAAATTATTTATCCCTGGAGCTGCTATAAGCTTCTCAAGAGAATTGAAGTCATAGGGAATATACAAAGAGGAACATGGAACTCCAAGGCACAGAAATTTATCTTCACACAATTATGCATGAACTACTATGGATAACAAAATACAAGAGAAAAGAGTGGAAGAGTGAGTCCCAATGACGTTAATTTAAGAAAAATATATATAGTGTAATTGATTACTGTAGGGATTTTTTGAAGGGTGCTTTAAGTAAAAAAGTAAAGAAGGTCTGTCAGGTAAAGATTCTTCTTAAAATAAAATTAGCTAGAATGCCAGCCAAAGCAGACATACTGAAAGGAGTGATCTCGAGATATCTGTGGCACTACCAATCTGGTTTATTGTGTTTGTTTAATAGCTAGCACAGTACATTCTAGTTCAAGACAACTACACACCCCTCAAAGATTAAACAAAGAAACATCACAGTGAACATTAAAAAATTGAAGCAGAAACCTAAAATACCCCTTTAAGATACCACTTGGGAGTCTGGTATTTTCTGTTTGCTTTGCAAGTTTCTTCATTTAGGAGTGGTTGCAATGCTAACATATTTTATATAATTTATAACTGCAAAAAAAAATTTGGAAACATGATCATGAAACATGTCAAATATGTTTTTATTTTTATAAGATTTTGAATGTTTTAAATCAAACACTCTTATTTGTTCAATTTGATTTTCTGTTGTTTCTTTCTCTTCTTTTCCATTCTTAATTCCTTTTTTTCCCCCCATGCAATAAGAAGAAAGAGGAAGGAAGGCAAAAACACCTAAACAGAAAAGTCATGAAATAGTTCCTTTTTTAAAAGAAAAATACTCTCTTAAAGAAGCCTTTTATATAGGTCCCCATACTGTGCTGTGTTCTTTACATCCCAGTGGAGCTACAAAATATTCAAATTAGTGCAGCAGAGAAAATAGTCCTAGAAATTAAATTAGCTGTGGATTAATTGTACAAATGAATGACAATGAAGCTGCTTCCTGTAATCCCACAGTGAAACTGCTTGTTGAGTCAGTGATACCAAAAGCCTCCCTTTTGTACTACAATCTAAAGGTAAGTTCCTGGTTTAGTCCTTTTTGTCATAAGGGTGGAGTGCACAACAATAGCAGTGAGGTAGAAACCCTGAGCCACTGGCCTCACCTGGCTGGGCTGGATCACATCAGCCTGCAAACTCTGCATTTTCTATTTTCTTTTGAAATTGATGAATAGTTGTTGCCTCTCCCTGTTTCTGCTGCTGTTTTGTTCATATTATTAAAGGAATACAGTTTTGTACCTGGAGTTATTCCAAGAGAACTGCACATTTGTCTTACAGGTTGTAATAACCTGCCTGCTTCAGCTGAGGCCAGTCACAGCATAATGGCACAGGCAGTGATAAAATGTGGGCTTGTTTTACCTTTAATTAGGAGACAAAGGAAATGGCAACATACTTCCTTGAAAAAATTGTGAAAAGCAGGGCAAACTTTGTTCTAATGTAGTAACAGCTTGGTCTGGAACCATTTAATCACTCAATTAATATGAAATTAGAGCTGAAATTGTATAAAATACCAGTTAGATCTTTATCAATTTTACTGCTACTGGAAGTGCAGCAAGAGAATCACGTTTCACATCCTTCCAGCTAAACCAAGGAAGTATGGAGATTTGTAAAATATTCTAACGAAACCCTTCTTATCTTGTGGGTATTTGTGCTTTCAGATGTATAGCATCAGCCTGTATTTTTTTCACTTAACTGTTAAGTTCTCTACACATTTTAATTTCATCTAGTAAGTTTTAGTCCACTAGCAAAACAGACATTCCCTGCCACAGGAATCAGTGAGAAGAAACCTGATACGTCTGTATTTTACTTTCCACAGGTATCTTGTTGCCTATTGAGGCTCTTGCATTTTTTGCAGGTTAAATATTTATGTACATGGGGTGGGAGGCTTTCAGAAAATACCAGAAGTTAACTCTCATCTCTCTGGAAACACTGAGAAACAGACGGATAACCATGGATGAAGGTAATTATTTAGGACCTAGGATTTATTTAGTAAAAACAAAAAAATGTTTGTGTATGTTGCGTTCTGGCACACAGCTCTTGAGAGTGGAAGGGTGGAGCCAGGCCACTATTATATCAAATAGGTTGAGTGAAAAGTATGAAGAGAGCAACTATCTCTTTTTCAGCTTCACAGTTGTAGAAAAAGCCAAGAAAAGAAAAGAACTCATGCAAATGAAATACATACTTAGAGCTGAGTTGTTTACATAGCAGAAAGATAAGCACAAATAAGTGATAATAGTTTTAAACATATTTAATTATTTTTCAAAAGCTGTCTTGCTAAGAAATATGTGTTCAAATGCTATGAATAATTTAGAAAGTTGTGTATGTGTCTTCATAAACATTTAGAAAACTATGGTAAGTTAAGGTCTTCTAATTAAAGTCACTGCAGGTTTTACAAATAGTTTGTGATTTTTTTAGAAAAATAGGCCTGACTTTCCACAGTTCAACAAGTTATTGAGTATTTCAAGCATGATACTCATTTTGTTTCGAGAAATGCAGTCTTAAGAGATGAGCAAAACAGCTTGTGCAAGGGAGTCATCAAAGGGCTGATGAATGTGACTTCTGATGAAAGTCTGAAAAGTGGGATGATGGTCTAATAACACAAAAATCTTTAGTTATTTCTCAAAAGACTGAGCTCAGAGATCTTCAAAAATCATCAATTTGTAGGATAGGAAGCAATGAACTTAAAGAAATGGAGTTTCAACTGGACTTTAAACATAAACGATCACTAATAAGTGATCAAAAAGAGGTTAAGTGGGTCCTGATTTCTTTTCTACCGTTTTTTTTATTTAGGACTATTTTTTTTCCTACTTAGACCTTTGCTCAAATTCTCACATCCCTGCTGCTTATTTTTTCTGCAAAATCTTAACTCCTGTTTGATGAAAAAAAATTGATCTGCAAGGCAAATAAGTTTTACAAGAGGATTCTGCCTCAAAGAAGAGAACATGATGTCACAACAGAAGAAAAAAATTATGTTGCCAAAAGTTGTGGGTTTCCTCCTAGACTTTCCACAGAGATAACATGTATCCTAACGGTGACATCCTAAAACTGTCTTTAAATTGCACTTGTACTCTTAAAATAATTTTTGTTATGTTGATTACCTCCTACAAAAACTATGGTGACTGTTCAGGCTTCAATTTTTTTTCTGATACACTTTTTTTTCTGGCCCTGATGAGCCGTATTTGTGGGCCAGTAAGTAACAAAGGTTGGGTCTCAAAAAGTAAAATATTCAGCATCTGCAATCATCGATAGTTTGAGACTTTTATTAAGTATGTCTTTAGAGTTAGGATAAGTGAAAGCAGAAAGCCAGATTCTATAATTGCTTTTCAATGGTGTATAATTAAAAAATAAATAAGCAGTTATGCAAAGCCTGTAACAAAAATTGAGGGTGTTTTGTCTTGTCCACCTCTGGGAGCAGGGTGCTGAAAAGCACTATGAGGGAAAGATGAGGAATATTTGCAGGTTCTTCTATGCAACCTTCAGATTCTGTCCGTAAATCATGAGGGAGCAGTCTTCTCTTACTTAATATTAGGCCTTCCCACACGTGTTTGTAAAAGTAGTTTCTCTTCAGATGTCAAACATACTTCTCAAGCATTATGTTTAGAATTTAAATGCATTATTAAAGATTTACACTGAATTGCCATGTCTGATTTAGAGATGAACAGCACTATTAGGGGGGCACTGTGGTCTGTTTGTAGTCTCAGGCAGCTGACTAATGAATGGGCAGACTGGAAATGCCGTGGAATCTCAGGTCCAACCAGTATGGGACAACAGCTCTGTCTATCCACAGACACACAAACACGCATCATTTTCCAAGGAAAATTAAATCTAGATTCTTGCATTTTCTCCAGCATCTCTGTGACTTATAATACAAAATACATGTCTTTATTTTTATTTTCAAGGGGAAAGATCAATGATACAGTAAGAAAAGCTTTGCTGTCTGTGGTAGAAAGCTGGAATATTAATCAAGGACACAGGTGTTTTGCTCCATTTTGGCAACTTGTTAGGTGATAGCTGCCATATATTTTCTTCTTCTTGCCAATACACTATATATACACACATATATCCTGGCTGACTGCTAACCTCCTCACCAGAACTGAAGAATAACAGGTTAAACATGTTTGATTGTCAGCTGTGTTGGGCAATACAACTGGGCAAGGTTGTTACTTAAGGCAGTGTAACCTGAGAATGTTAGAGATAAAAATGTGGTTTGACCAGACAGAGTAAAAAGAAAATGTTTGCATAATGCATTTTCATCTGGAAAAGAACTGAGTTGTAACTTCTAACAATGTGAGCAAGCCTTTACTTGTAATACCCTGTCGAAGTTCATTGCTAAATCACTTTCAGGGGACGTGATGGAGTTATTAAAGATATCCTGGTATGAATCTTCGTATGAGCTGAATGCAATGTGATGTAGTGCTAACGAGGAAGGAATGGACTTCAGAAACAATCCAGGCAGCTGGTAAACAGGAGAGGAAGCCACTATTCCTTGCGCAAGCAAGAGATGAGGCTTCAGAAGGCCCATTTTCTAACCACTCAGTTATACTGAATATTGCAGCTATGTTACTACATTCCTGATTCGGGGAGCGATCAGCAGCAGGGATAAAAACGACAGTTTCTACTTTTTGGTAAGCAACAAAGGGAAACAATGTGGTCTTGCTTGCCTTTTGGACTTTGGGAGAACAGTAACTCTCTATCCACATCAAGTTTTGTGCTCCGCTTTCCACATGATGAAGGAGAAGCACTCTGTACATCTGCCCAAGTCACCGAAGCAATGCTCTTCCCTTTCGCTGTCTGTTCTAATGAACCACACTTTAAGGACACTCCCACCAGTCCTCTCTCACGCTGCTGTTCCTTGTTTTGAGTCAGAGCACAGAGGGTGGGACAGGCTCTGTTCAGTCCACTGATGCCATTATGAGAAAGCCCAGTGCTGCACTTGCACTGTGGGTGATATTGAATAGCAGTCTGTGCATCAGTACAAAGGGCTGTAAAAAGAAGCAAAAAGGAAACTTACTCTTAGACAGCGTCTCTACACAAAGGTATTAAAAGAATGTTTGTTTTGTTATGAGAGAGTGGTGTGTGTGGTTTAGGACAGTCCTGGTGGGGGCACTGGATTAGGGAGTACCATTCCTAAACCACACCACCACCCAAAGGGATATCCCATGCCATACAGTATTGTGCACTGCAATAAAAGTGTAGAGTAAAGAGAAAAAAGAAAGGATTTTTTGAGTTACAGAATTTTTCTTTTAAGTAACAGTTACATGCAGTGGAGCCATGCATTCCTGTAGATGAGTAAGTATCGGCTTGCCAATGGGAAGTAGTGAATTAATTCCTTATTATGTTTTGCTTGCATGTAGACCTTGCTTTACCTATTAAACTCTCTTTAACTCAACCCATGAGTTTTATTACTTTTATCCTTCTGATTCACTCACCCTTTACTGTGGGGGAGCGAGGAAGTGGCTGCATGGGGCTGAACTGTTACATAGGCTTAAACCACAGCAGAAGCTGATTTCAGTCTAGGAACATATTCTTGTGCTGCTTCTTCAGGTAGTGCAACTTACTAAATTGATTGAAGAAACATAAAAAAAGTTTTAAACTGTGGTGATAGTGAGAAGGAAGGATTAGTTAAACCAGGCTGATCTTTGTTATTCTGCATTTCTGAACTGCATTTCTCAATCTGACGTATGAAAACATTCTGTCAGCTTCATGAGCTATATAGAATTTCAACTGGCCCATGGTCATTTCAATGATAACTTTGCTATCATAATATTTTTTTATTTCCACTTCTACTTCTGAAAGTGCAATTTTCAGACCTTTTCAGTGAGCGCAAGCCAAGTGTGACCAAGTCCCAATGCTGACACCCCTAACCAGATAGCTGAAATCTCTGCAATAGCATGAGTTCAGTTGCTGAACTTATAGTCACCTACATTTTCATTCCTGTGCATGTGCTATGATTGCTTCCCAAAATGCCTGTCATTTGTATTTCATGTTCAATCAAGTGTTCATTTTCCTCCTGGCTGTTCCATAAACCTTGAAGAGCTCGAAAAGCAGTGTGTTTCTCTATGGAACTTATGAGGTAAACTCTGTACTAAAAATAAAACATAAAACAAATAAAACATTTCACACATAGATATCTTTGGTTTCTTTAAAATTCATCAGGAAAATCCTTTTCTGGGGAAACAAAAATTGATCACAAAAAAAGCAAATTTCTTGGAGATATCCAGAGACAAAAGCTGGCCGAGAGTTATACGTTGAGGAGTGTGTTTGAGATGTACTTTTGGATGGAAGCTGCATGAGACCTGACATGCTTTATTCAGGATAGATGGTGAATTCTGATTTCTTTACTTCATGGACCTTGATGTTCTTTACTAATTCAGTTAAATCTGACAGTCAAACCAAGAGTAAATCACCAAATCATGTTAGATTTAAAAAAAAACAAAAAAACAGAAAGGAAAGACCCAAAACAAAAGGTTTGCTCTGATCAGTTTCTAAGAGAGTCACCCAAGTTTAATTAAATTGGCCAATAGTTTATGGTATTTTAATTGTAAATCCATTCTGGGGTGTGATATTACAAATCTGGTCTTGTTTCATGAAATTTATTTTTAAGACTCTCAATGGAATGCCTTGTCCTAGTGTTATATTAAAAACAATTATATTGCTTGTTTTTCCAGAAGCATGGGTGCAAAGTGTTGACCTTTCAGGCTGGCAAGTCCCCAAAGATTCAGCACAAACTGATCCTGAAATTAAACCACAGACCACTATGTACTCCTCAGTTCTTCTACCAGGCAGTGTTATTGATTCTTCAGAGGACATACAGGAACATCCCTCATGTGTGATTGAAAGTGTTGTGGTGGAAGACACACCTGAGGAGGGTAAGTAGTAGTTGTGCCTCAGATGTTCAGAGTGAGATTGTACTTCATTTCTTCCACGAAAGGTATTGGTAGATTCTGTATCCTACTGTCACAGAAACAGAATTGAATAAACATTGCAGTCCACATTGTCATCACTGCTGATACAGCTCGAATATGGATAAAAGTCAGTATGGACTGAGTAGAAGAGCTCCTGTCATGATTCGGTTTACAGGTTATGGACATGATCTTCAAGCTCCTCATGTACAACAGATGAATAGTTGCTTTGTACCTGCCAAAACTAAAACCATCAGAACAGGACTAGATTTTTTTATGTGGTCTACATCTGTAACCTCTAGAACAAAGTGTGGAATCTCTCTGAAAACTGTTGAAAAGTACAGTTACAGTTATTCAGAAATAGTAATGTGGCTGCCTAGTCTGTGCTGGATGCTTTTATTCTAGGTGGAATCTGAGAAAGGAGAGACCTCTGGTTTGAGGAGCCTTACATTCTAAAAGCAATTAAACTGCAAGGAGCTGTCATACTCAGAGTACCTTTTGAGAGCAGTCAGACCGGTGGCGTTGGAAAGAAATGGAAAGAATTGTTACAGATGTCTCATCCCTGCCACGCCACAGAATTCTGTGGGAGTTAACCCACATGGGTGGTGTGAAAAGGGATGTTTTGAATTTGATGTAGCTTTGAATCACAGGCTCTGTGAAATGCTAAGTTAAACAGAAGACATATAGACTAATTTTTAGCATTCGTAAATTAACTGGTTGGAGTTTCAAATATTTTTCCTCTGAATGGTCAGTCTAGATTGAAGACAAACTTTGCAGTTACATGAGTATGTAATAGTTGTAATAGTATGTAATTATGATACAGTAATGCATTTTTTAAGTCAGGAAGTTAGTCTGGATGCCTGATTAACCTTTATCCTAAGGAGAAGATAGACCCTGTGCTCTTGCCTGCAAGCACTGATGCACTAGTGTTTAATTTAGCCTAAAGTAGGATTGTGAAGTGAAGGGCTGCCAAGAGTCTCCAAGATGGCAGAAAGAAAGAAAAATGTGAACCAAAAGGATGTAAACGTGAGAGGTCAGGGCTTTTAAAAAGTAGCTGTTCTATATAGAGTTTGTGTCCTTCATAATTCACAGAACAGAAGTTGATACTTTTATGTATGTATAATATATGCATGTAATGTATTGTGATGAAAATAATGTATTCAGAAAAAAGAATAGCTTGACCCAAGGGTACTCTTTACATGTATTTTAGTTATGTATTTTATGCATCATCAAAATTGTATCTTGAAAAACAAAACTTTTGTGGCTGATGATTCCAATCCTGTTGCTAGACAGACTACAGCTTAAAACAGTCCATCCACTTGCAATACAGCTAGTAAAAGCTTGTAAAAGACAGATTTTTTTAGTATAAAATCATTGCAATATGTAACTAAATGAGTACTGTTTCAAGAACTCAGGGAAGGTACCTATACATTTAAATTTCCTCAGTGCACAAAATTTCTTAATTTCTGATAATTGTTTTGGCCAATTCAAAGAGAAGACTTCTTTCAGGCACTTTTTTCTCTTTCACACCACAACACTTGAAGGTGTTGTGGCTTGGTTTGCTCTCAGCAGGAGTGTTGCATGAATCCAGAGTTCTCATAAATAAACCTGAGTCAGACACACCTCAAAAAACAATGTGATACAGCCCCACCTCTTAACATACACACACACACACACACACACACACACACACATTTTCCAAGATATTGGGCAGAATCCAGTTTGCTTTTTAATTTTTCAGAATAAAATTGTGAAAACATTCTTACAGAAGATGACAAAAAAGTCCAGAATATAGCCTTTGCACTCAGTATCTCTATTTTCAGAATCAAGTGGAACCATTCGAGTCTCAAACAAGCCCTCACACATCCTTCTTATGCTTGTGGCTTTCTCAATTACTTCCCAGTCTCTCACATTTTGTATCCCTTTTAATTACTTAAAAACCTTTTTGTCCAAAGAGAATCAGTGCAAGAATGTAAATGATTTTCATAATATTTTAGTGCTTGAATTTTGTTAACAGATGGAGAGGGAAACTCATGGTTGCATAAGCTTGGAATGAATATAAACAAGTGGTCATTTCTGAATTCCCTGATTGGATGGAGAGAAGACAGAACTCAAGAAAAAGGTATATTTACAAAGCAAGTATTATTCTTGCTTTCTGGAACATATAATGTATTAAACTAAATGAATACTTTTTTTTTTCCCCTTGTATATGAGCTCTGATTGAATGAAGCTGTGTTGCTTGGATTTTTGAATAAAATTCTTTAGCTCAGATATACACAAGTCACTGCTCTAGGTAATTGCATCAGTATTTTTGACCTTATACTCCAGTTAGTTACTTATGATAGTGGGTTGAGGATTATGATACTTAAAATAATTTTCCAATAGGAAGTCAGCTACATTATTAAGCCAGAGAGATCTGATTGGGGGAAAAAGAAGTAATTTTATGTTCTTACTCAAAAAGGAAAATAAAAAAAAATCCAAAATGTATATCATGCAATAAAAAAATGTGCCTATCAAATAACTTGTAAAAGGTAGTTTACAAGGATGTAAGGTGTCCTCTTAGTTGTAGTAAAAGCTAGTTTTTGTAAGAGGCAACATGTTTCTGCATGGTTTTTGTAACCTAGTTTTTGATTTTTAGTTTTGATCACATAAATATATGTAAGTAATGAATATCAGAGTATTCAGGGACAAGTAATCACCAAACAACATAAGTATGTGTGATGCTATCCAGAAATCAGAGCCATCAAGCCAGAGTTGCTGTATTTCTCCTCCTAGAAGCCTATTTTGTCATCCAAAGAAAAAAAAAAAAACAACATAGTTGATACCTCTTATAAAAAATTTAAAATGTAATATGTATGTGTGAAGTTGCTGTGCATCTTAGTTGGTAAGGTAAATTTTGTTTTACACTAGATCAGTTTACCACATCTGGAGTTTGTTCTGATGCTGATCACAAAGCAACTGAGTTGGAGGAATGCACAACCAAAGAAGTGCCATATATTCCCTACAGCTTGGCTACATTGCATATCATAAAGGTAAAAAAACCTAAAACAAACATCCCCTTCCCTCAAAGAAAGCCCCCAATGATTGAATAGTTTACAATATTTAAAAAAATTTACAGTTTAATCAAGCATCTCTTTTCTTAGTATAAACTGGATGAATTGTCATAATCACTGTCATTTTATGAGCATAATTCACACAATTCTTTTGCCCAGTAGGTTGTTTTTTTTTCTTCAAATTTAGAAGCCTGTATTTAAATTTTGAATATTGATATAAAAAAGCAAACAGTAAAATCAAAGTGCCATCTTAGCTTAGATCAGATTTCAAGTCGCTTAAATGCCTTTCCCGGGTAGGCGTGTGAAGATAAGGATTCCCTTGTAACTGTGTTTGGAGGAAACCTTTGCCTTCTTATGTATTTCTCATCATAATTTTTGATGCTGGAAGTGGTATTTGACTGGCAGTGTGAGATTTTGTTACTATTACAATATTTTTGGTGCCAGTAGCTAGAATAACTTTTGATTTTCTACTTAGCCATTTTTAAGTTAGGGAAAACCATATGTGCACATTTGTACGCATATGTATAAAATAAATACAAATACACATATGCCGTGCTTTACTGGGTTCATTGCTTTATTTATTCCACTAAATATGGTCTTGGATGCTTGGTCTTTTATTATGAGTCCAAAAATTTCAGTGGTGACTTCTTTTGTGCAGGCTACATACAGACTGCTGATCTAGCTGTAAAACACAAGACAAATACCTGGAGCAAATTGCTAAGATGACTCAGACCTCTGTGGGTGATGAGAGGGATAAACCCATCTGGATCTTTTCAGTCTTCTCCTCAAAGAGACTTTCCTTATGTCTTGACCTATAAATTGTGTCCCTTTAAAATTCTTCTACTTCCACAGTAATTTTTTTGGATGAGGGGTAAATAGGAGAGTATATTTCAAAACTACATTGCTGCTTTGTTACTTTTATGTCATTTGAACTGTGTCAGTGTCAGATGGTCGAGATTCCTCATTCCCAAGTCAACTGCTTGTAAATATTAATAAATATTTAGAATCTAGATCCATGCTAACAGCTACAGCTATTTTCAAATAATGCATCAGCCACAACAAATAATGTGAGATTTTATTCTTTTTTGTTTTAATTTGGCTGAGCTGCTCACTGTCAGCAAAATCTGCATCACATGAAGCTTAAATGAAGAATGGAACCCAAGTAAATCTCTGAAATAGTGCTAGATTTTTATGATTTACATATAATCACGTTCATTGCTGATGTAATTGACTGATCAGTATGTTAGCCTCATTCACATATCAGCATTGTAGGTGTAGTTTGACATCACATGTACCAGACAAGTATGTCAAAAAAATGGTGGACAGTAGGATAGGAGCTGGTGAAATTTTCCTTTGGTGACTGTTATGAATTGGATTAGAAACAAAATTAATTAAACAGATTCACTAAGGAACCTGATGCAATTTAAAGCTTAAATGATTAATTTGCAAACAGGAAAATGCTCAGGTTGTCCCTCTTTGATGTATACATCTGTTCTCATTAGTCATTAAAAATGCCAGCGTACCTTAAAATTATACCAATTTTGTAGGATTTCAAATTATTTTAATGAAATACAAAATAAAATAGAGTATATTCTGTAACCACTTTGTTTTTCTCACTTAAATGCAAAAATGCAATCTTCCTCACCGCTTCCCTTTCTCTCCCAGTTACAGGCCTCACAATGCTATTCTTTTTCTAGAACTTCAGAGTGATTATAATGACTATGTCTTCCGTATTCTGTTTAGATCACGATGTTAGAAAAGAAGAAGTGGACGTGAAATGCTAGGACCAAAAGAGAAATTCCATTTCAAGTTATTAATAGATTTTTATTCAATAGCATAACATATTTTCTATTATTGATGCCTGGAAGTTTTGGCCTGCAGTCCTGCTGGCTCTTTATCTCTGGTTCATTATGACTGGAGTTGCTAGTGCTCCGAGTTTATAATTTCCTTCATCCTCTACAGATTGTAAAAGACATGCAACAGATGAAAAACAGACACATGAAGATAATCAGAAAACTAGACGATATAAGGAAAGAAAAGCAGGTAATTATTCTGGAGCATTAGCACCGTTGGCCATTAATCAAAGTGATACAGAGAGATAAAATCTACTCCATTCACAATTATGTCTCCATTCACATATCATTCTGTAAATAGTGTCGGTGTGTCTTGAAATGTATTTTATCCTACAACTTTGTGAAGTCTGTCTTTAGTTTGTGCCTGGCACAATGGCAGAGATTTTTCTGAAATCTATTTGTTACTAAATTTTTCTCTTAAATAACGCCTTTGTATCATGACTGACACCATGGTTACAACATTTGCATTTCCGTAGGCTGTGCCACTCAAGAATGTCTGTATTGTGAAGGGCTGTGCCAAGCTGATTTGCCTTTATAGCTTTTTCTTTTTTTTGGCGGGGGGGTGGGGAGGGGCGGTGTTTTTTGTCTGCTTTATACTTAGCTTGGCTTTAGCTGTGCAATGTCTTGTCAGTATAGTTTACAGAGTAGCAGAATCTCTTCACCGGTAAACTCCTACAAGGTAGCAATGGGGATCCAGAGGTGCCATTCCTGTGACCATAACTACAATACCCCTCTGTCCTTAGTGGAGGACAGAAAACATTTCTGCGTTCTACTAGTCAATAATTCTCCCAAAAGATGGAATTATCTACATCATCTTTGGCTACTCTCTTCTGGAATCTTTTCTCACAGTTACAGCTTTACATTTCTATTTATTTGTCACATCATTCTCCTTTTCCTCTGATCCAGAGTAATACAGACACCTAGTTCTTATGAAGAGGAATGTTTTCCACACAATTAAAGTTTACTCTTGGTGCAGAGAAGGAGTGATTCAGAAATTCCTCTAAATTCACCAAGGGGAAGTGAACGAACACTTCTCACTGCCAGGTAAAATCAAGAGAACTTCCTGTATGTAGCATACAAAGGCTAAATACCCTTTGGTAGAGAACGAGACTTCATCTTGTTCTCAAGTTGTCACACCTGCACAAGCATTGTAATACCACTGTAAATCTATTTCTGAACTTTGGTAGGAATGTAACCCTGGCATAATCACACCTTCCACTTTCAACTGACTGCAAATCACTAAGGGGAGAGAAAGTAAAGGGAAGATCACAGAAGCATAGCAAGAGACAACAGCCTGCTGGGCAGGGATACAAACACAGTGACTGTAATGATCTTGCTTCACCAAATCGCTCTCATTTTGGTTGCTGTGTGGATTTTATTTCTTAATGCTACTTCCAAACTTTCACTTTCTGACCTAAGTTTAATTTCTTTAAAATTGCTTTGCCGTGCTTCGGGTGAGTTCTTTCTGATCTGCTCTCAGAAAGGCTTTTTTATTTCTGCAGAAAAATGTGGCAGCGCTGCACCCATGCCCTCTCTCCCATACCCCAAGCCCCACGTTGGGCGCTATTGTTGCAGTGCTGGGTGT